>ML781699.1:1006939-1028542 GCA_009831015.1 Picea engelmannii | reverse complement strand
GAACCTGATGTTGCTCCTTAGGACACCCCAAAACCAGCCACCCTACCGACTAGTACGCCTAGCCCTAGGACATCAATGGATGTCCTAGCCCTCCGAGCCCAAAACCTCTGCAGCCCCGGTGCACTGTAAATCCCACTGTAAACTAACTCTGTCCCAATACTCCCAGTTCTCCTCTCTCGTAGAATGCATGAATCCCCCTTCCATAATCCTTCTCCCTCCCTTATGCCTCCTTCACCGCCCTTCCATTTACTTCCCCCACCAAATATCTTATCCCTTTATTAATGTCTTATCTATTCATTTATTTCTTATTAATTGTCTTATCCTTTATTTAAATGTTTCCCTTTTACGTATTGGTTACGTTATCCCCCTTTGGGATACGTAACCCCCTTTAACATTATATTTTATTTTTAACCATTAATTTAATACTTAATCAATTAATGACTCACTTAATAATTAATTATTCATTAACCCTCATGTACACTATTTAATAATATCCAATTAGAATTATTATTATTGATATAAATACAATTTAGATAATCTTTAGGATTATTATTAAATTAACCATCTTAATAGTTAAGGGTCATTACAGGATCTATAAAATATTGGGGCAATCAAAGGATGGCCTAGATCAAAGAATGTTAACAATGTTAGATCATTCATGGGACTTGTAAGTTATTATAGGAGGTTTATTGAAGGATTTTCAAAAATTGCACATCCCATCACTTGTTTTCAAAAGAAGGAGATAAAGTTTCAATGGACCTCCAAATGTGAAGAAACATTTCTTCATTTGAAGGAATTATTGATAATTGCACCAATATTGAAGATTGATGATCCATAAAAGGATTTCATAGTGTGCACTAATGCATGCAAGGAAGGGCTTGGTGGATTCCTTACCCAAAATGGACACATGGTATATTATGAGTCAAGGAAGTTCAAAGAACATGAAAGGAACTATGCCACACATCACCTAGATTTAGAAGCCATAATACACGCCTTAAATATGTGGAGCCACTATCTCATGGGAATTTCTTTTGAGTTGAGGACACACCATGGTGGTCTAAAACATTTATTTGAGGAGACAACATTAAATGCTAGACAAATTAGATGGATGAAATTTACTAGTAAAAACAAATTTGATATCAAGCACACCAAGGGAAAGGAGAATAAAGTGGATCATGCACTATATAGGAAGGTGCATGAGATGTATGCTACAATCATAAGTATGTACAAGTCTATTTTAGAAGAAAAATTTTGGGGAGCTGCAAATTTGGACCAACATTATGTAGAATTCAAGGAAAGCATACAACAAAGTAAATTACATGCAAAGTACAAAGAGTATGTGAGGAGAGATTATTATTTCACAAAAATAGATTATGTGTTCCTAATTCAAATGAATTAAGGGATTTGGTATTAGAGTCACATAATATTTTGTATGTTGAACACCCAGGTTATCTTAAAACCATTTCAACAATAATGAGACAACATTTTTGGTTGGTCCTGAAGAAGGATGTGGCTAGTTAGATAGCCAAATTTATGGAAAACCAAAGGGTGAAGGATGAGCATAGAAACCCAATAGGTTTGATACAAGAATTGGAAATTCCAAAGTGGAAGTGGGAGTTATTCACCATCGACTTCATCAACAATCTTCCTAAGACAAAAAGGAAACACAACTCAATAATGGTTGTGGTGGACAAGTTAACCAACGATACACATTTTATTCCAGTTAAGATGAATCATAAGGTAACCAAGATTGTTGATATTTACATTAAAGAAGTTTCCAGTTTCATGAAGTGCCTATGGAAATTGTGTTAGATCAAGATTACAAGTTTACCTCAAACATTTGGAAGGGGTTATTCAATGTGTTTGGCACAAATCTAAATTTCAGTACAACATATCACCCATAGATATATGGGAAGACAATGAGATTTAATCAGGTGATTGAAGATGTATTGAGGATGTATTTGATGGATAATCCATCCAAGTGGGAAGAGTACCCACATTTGGTGGATTTTTCAATACAACAATGGGTATCATGCCTCATTAATGATGAGATGACTTAAATCTTTATATGGTAGAAAGTGTAATACTTTAGTGAGTTGGGAAAATCCAATAGATAGAGTGATTCTTAGGCCAAAGTAGATCAAGGATACGAAAGAGTAGATAATGAAAATCAACAATAATTTAAAAGAAACATAGGATAGACAAAAAATATATGTATATAAAGGTAGAGTAGATAGATAATTCAGAGTAGGAGAACATGTGTTCTTGAAAGTGAAGCCTAAGAAGCGCTCACTAATGCTAGGTATTTGCACTAAGTTGGAAACTAGATTTTGTGGGTCATTTGCGATACTATCTAGGATAGGGACAATTGCATACATGCTTGCATTTCCTATTTTCATATTTCATGTATTTTTATTGAAAAATTATGTGCATGTACCTAATCACGTCATTGATTGGAATTTCATTCAAGTGGGTATCAGAGAGGAATTTTAGGTGGAGCCATTTCATATCCTAGACGAGAAAGTCAAATTTCTCTAGAAAAAATCAATCAAGAAGGTAAAGGTTCAATGGACCTATTACAACCTTGAAGATGTGACATGGGAGATAGAAGATTCCATGTGGGAGGCACACCCCCAACTATTTTGATTTTTGATGTAAAAATTGTATATATGAACACCTATATGGTGGTGTGCACTGAGGAAAGTGCAAAAGTAAGGGGGAGGGGACTGTAATACCCAAGTTTCAATCCTACATAATTGTTATTGTACATATATGTTTTATAGGTTGGTGAGATAGATAGTACAACTAGGGGATAATTTATGTATATTTTTTATTAAATGTATTAATAAAAACACATCACTAGCTATGGTATGAAATGGATGAAACATTGGAGGGTTATGAATCCACGAGAGGGAATTGACTTAGCTCTATTTCTCAACTATATGTTTGGTCGATTAGCTATATGGTTGACTATTTTTTTGGTTGGTTGTCTGTCTAGTCAATTGTCTGTTTGGTCCACAATATGTTTGGTCATTTATCTGTCTGGTCAACTGGTTTGACTGTTGATTTGAATTGGCTTGTAGTTGACTAAAATACTACCCTGGTTAACCAAACTCTAATGGTTGTAATATTTTATTAACATTTATATATCAAAGGGGATTAAGAGAGGAGGGAAGTAGGTAAAGTCTAATTTATATTATTTTATTGTCCATGTACCTTAAATTATGTTGAAGGAAAAATATTCATGGGAATGCGTGTCAAGGACTTAAGTGGAGTTCCCTAGGTTCCAAGTGAAAAGTTCAACCCATGCATTCTATGTCATTTGTTTTGGTAATTCGATGATCATTATGTCATTCAATCATTCTACCTATTCATTATGGGACTATGTCGACTCTCTGATTATGTATGGATTTCACTATTAACATGTATGGATTATTCTATTATGTTTTTGAAAAAATACTAGGGATGCACACCGCTTATATCTTATACAAAAAGTCGTGTAAGCATGGGCATGGGATTTTTGTGATTGAGACTCCATAGACAGTTGGATTATCTGAAGGCTCGAGCATTTATATTCCTAGAAAAACTTAAATAGATTCCTAGAGGTGGTGTGACTTGCCTAAGGGACTACAAGGCAAAGAAAGAGATTCCATATCTAGGGTGGTGTAGGCTGGGGAAGAGAGCAGGGTTGTGGAAAAGGTTGTAGCAGTCAGTGAGTTCTAATTTTTTGTGTATTGGGATACATGAGAGTATTTAGCCATCCATAGAAGTCATTTGTCATTGTGGACTCATAGCCCCATTTTTGGGGTGTCCCATTATTGAAAGAACTGAAGCAGTGAAGCCTACGGTTGGGAGGAAAATCCTTTGTACATAGCTAGTTGGTGGTATTCCCTCATAAGATAAGAGTTATGGTTTATGTGTTAAATTATGATTTATTCATTTATATCTTATTGTTAAATATGTTGTTATTGTTAATAAATTACATGTTGTTATAATTCGATAGTATTTACTTGTGCATTGAATAAGCCTCCTATGACATTTCATGCACAATTCCTTATATATCTAGACAATGAGAAGATTTGTATCATAAATGGAAATTAGACATATGTATGAGTTAGGTTTAAAGGATTTTAAATGGTACAATGTTGGCGTTAGGATGGTAACATGGATCATCTTGGATCTAAGTACATTGCAATGCTATCATCACATAACAATTCCACAAGGGACATGTGGGTGCATTCATCTCCTAGGATCGTATGGCACTTCCCATCACATAAAAAACTCCCTAATGCTTTCACATGCTTGCAAACATTCCATGGACTTATCAATTACTCCTCCAAAGTTCACTGAGCTTTATGCACCAAACCTATGACACATATGAAAAATTATATTAGTTTGATGTAAGGTCAAAAACAACCATTGGAATCTAGTTTCGCTTAACATTAATGTGTTGTATGTCTTGTTGGTGATGCGTAACTCATATGCTACTATCTATCCTTGGAAATATTCTTCCCCTTGGAATAGATATGTAGACATCTCTTAATCTTCATCAATCTTCACTCTCCACACTCTTCTCATGGTTGTGTGGATTATGTGGTGGAGCTTTCAATGAAGCAACCAACACTTTTCTTCCCAATGTCCACTCAACCTGGGATGGTGGAAAAAATTACTAGTGCTGGGAAGGAAGGATGGATAGAGACCAATGAGAAGAGACGAGGCATAGAGAAAATGCACAATATCAATAAGATAAATAATATCAACAAAGAAGAGAGAGAAATAGAAGAACATGGGGGAAAGGAAGAAACAACCAGTGTAAAATCTGGGAAAACTAGTTGAGCATGAGTTGTATCCAACTCATAATGAGTTTTCGTCAATTGAGAAGGAGTTGGAGCCAACTCATTATGATATGGAAATAAAACCTGAGAAAAGGAAACCTAAATAGGAAAAATAGAAGAGAATTTTAGAAGAACAAAAGCAACAGAATAACAAAAGTAACAAAAGAACATAAGTGACAGGATAACAACAGTGATAGTAGCAGAGAGAGAAGTAGAAGAGAAGCGACAGGAGAATAGAAGTAGAGAGGACTTCTGAGTAGTAGTTGTAGTTGTAGGATGTTATGTATGTAAATAATCCATGAATGTAACCAGATGAATATGTATTGAACATCTATTGTAGTGCAGAGCATGGCAGAATGCCTTAACTATAATAAAGAAGAAAATATTTTTTGGACGTAGCCCAGGAGAGGTTGAACCATGGTAACTTTGTGTTGAATTATGTTTTTGAATGGTTATCTATGCTGATATTTTTTTAATTCATGTATGTATGGTGTTATTTCTTGTGTTTAGTATGGATGAATGCTATATGTATTGATATTGTTGATAGATTCATGCACAATAACCTTAATTGTATGTTTAACTGCTAAATGATAAGAATAGATACTAATATGCATAAAGAGTTAAGTAATGAGGCAGGGTTAACTAGTATCTAGTGAGATAAGGGATATTGTAGGTATGATAGTGTGTGCCTCCCTTCTTTCCCTCATTGCTACAAAATCTTGGTTCCTACAGTCCCCATAAAGATACCTCGGGTGAGACTTTTCCTACTCATAGGTGATGATGAAATGGTCGGTATCTGTAGGGTTTTGTTGGAAAAATTACCTTGAACCTAGGGTCTTGAAGCTATTTGTGTGCATGCACCAAAAAATGGTTCCATTGTCAGGATCGAGAAGCTAGAAGTGAGGGAATGTTTTGGAGGCCAACAAGGAAAGAGATAACTGAATGGCTGCAAAGGTATCTATGTACAAACTTTCATGAGGTATTTTTCGATGAATTTCCTAATATTTAAGCAGAATGGATAGAAATATTTGTCGAAAATACTGGTAGACATAGACCATTTTCACCAAATAACTGGACTCCTAAACTAGTGAGACGAGTGGATGTAGTAGACAGTAGGATGTCTCAGGAAGTGAAATTTTTACTGGACAATATCTTGGGAGGTTTCATGACCAAATTATCCATAGACTGTACCTAGGATTATAGTGTTGCAGAAAGAGAATTCTTTAGAGGTTTGTGAGGAAGATTCATAAAGTCATTAGCTACCTAGATAAAAATGCTTCTATGCGATAAATAAGTGGTGGAAATGGATTCAGATAGATAAATAACTTCATGCACAAGAAGTTGTTAGGGTTTGTTGACCAGGAGATGATTGGAGGGCAGGAAAAATGGAAAAAGGAAGGGAAGATTGAGAATTTATGAGAAAGAGGAAAGGATATCATAAGGAGAAGATGAATTTGGAGTTCTCCACAGTGGGAGAAGGTATAAGAAGTTGAGAACTGCATCTAGGGAGAGAGAGCAATGCAATGAGTACCTAGAACATCAAATAGAAATACATATCATATAATTACAATAGAAAGAGGGACAAGAGGAATAAATATAGTTGATTCCAGTTATATAAGAACCCCTAAGTTTTTTCTGAGTCGAGTCCTGGTTTGAAACATCAACCTGTTGTGCATCACCTAAATCTAAGACAACATTCAAATATATTTCCATATCACTTATAATCAGTAAAGGAAGTTAGAGAAACAATAGCCAGAGTAGTGGTAGTGGTACAAGTAGTCAGACTCAACTAGCATCACTATGAAGGGTTTCTACACACACCAATATGACAGGAGTATATAATACAATAATATGACCAGAGTTCAAAGGAATTGGATATAAGGATCCAAAACAACACATGTTCATATGTGATACCATCGTGACTTCAAAAAATGTCCACAATTATGGCACAAATATCATTTAGTTTGAAAAAAACTATAGAGGATGCACGCTATTATGTTACATGAAGCTCCAAAGTACCACAATACGAGGCCAAACAAGGAATTTAGCAGATATTACACAAGCATTGTTAAAGGAATTCAAGAAACTAAATTCTGAGTCACAATACATTACTAAGCTCAAGGAGATCAAGAAAGTACAGACTTAGTCAGTATGGGATATCGATCAGAGGTTCAAATATGTGATGGGGTGATTAACATTTAAAATACCCGATCAACAACATAGAGAGTGGTTCATTTTAGGCTCATTACCTCACATCCGTAGTCCTTTAATAAAAAAAATGTTACATCACATTCTGAGGCGTTGGAAATTTCCATGAAACTGGAAGCCTCTCCTGTCAGAGACAAAAATAGAATGGCTCATATACAGAACCAGGTAGTTGTATTAAAAAATCACTTGGAATAAATTACAAATGGGAAAGAGAAACAAGAATAGGTATGGTGCACAAAATGCAATATTTAAGGTCGCCACAAATATGAATGTCCATCCTTTTTACAGTATTTAGAAGTATGAATGTCAAAACCACTACCAGGAGGAGCATACTGCAAGATATGAAAGAAGTGGGGACATAACCCCCATGAGTGCAAACTATAACAGAAATACCAGCATACCCCAAGTAGATTTTTCTGTAGATTTTGAAAATCATTAGGACATGAAGACAAATATCGTCATTATTTTGACCTAATGAGGTAGCACATGACAAACATGTATAGGAATTAGGAGGAGAATGTTGTTATAGAAGGTGGAGGGTAGTATAATACTCCAAGAGGATTTAATCAAGTAAACCGAGAAGGATTCAATAGGGGGTGAGGTAGAACAAACTTTGGGATATGAGGAAGAGGCCCCATAGTATGATATAATTGTAACCAACTAGCACACTTAGCATGGGATTTCCAAAATCCCTACACAACATGTACTTATTGTCGGGCGTTAGAACATGTGACAGAGGAATTTCCACAACTGATGGAAAAATTGCAAGCCAGAGGAAATCAAAATCAGAACCTGAACATTCAAAATATCTTAGTTGATATAAGGGAGGAAGGAACCAAACTCATAGTAATCACACACAAAGGAACCAAAACATGGACATATGTCACCAATGGAGAGAAATAGATTGAGTAGTGGGTAAATAAATTAGAATCACCTACACGAGAATTTGACCCACGAGAAGAGAAGGAGACCTATAAAAAAGCAAGGAAAGCCCTCGTGTGACAGGACTGGAAAACATCCATGTCGGCTACACCACCTATGGGTTATATGCATCCCACTAAGGATGAGGTCATCACCAAAGGATCAACGGACAAGGTAACAACCTTAGGATTGTTTTTTGAAAATTTGCCTAGACTTAGTCGAAGATGGAAAGGCATTGCATACATTATTCTCTATGATCGATCACTATTCTCAAGGGAAGGTAGTCCCTACTGAAAATAAATTAGTGAAACAACTACTGCACAAGAAAAGAACCAATGGAGGATTTAGGTTCAACGCGCAGATTGGAGAGTACGACATAAACAATATGATCTTATACTTAGGGTCCAACGTGAACATGCTACCTAAGTAGACATGAGATATGATGGGGAAACTAAAATTATTGTGTTAACCCATCCAATTGAGACTAGAAAATTAGTACAAAATAGTACCTATTGGAGGATTAACAGGAATACCTGTGAACATAGGTGGAGGGTGCAGTGTCACAAACTTTGAAGTTGTCGCGATTGTGGATGACAACCAACCATATCCAATTTTAATGGGACTGGAATGATCCTTTGATAACCAATCCATTATCAATTTGAAAAGGCAAGAGATGATATTTGAGGTCAAATACCTGAATGTGACTGCACCATTGGACCCAAATGAAGGAAGGAGGTACATAGAACCAATGTGGGGCAATGAAATCGATCACTTGTACAACATTACTTCAAGGATGGAGGATTATGTTAACCCCACCATAGATTACACATTGATTTGGAGAAGCATCGGTTCATGTACATCAGACTTAGAAGTAGTTCTGGAAAACTAGCAATAGAGGATTCTTGAAGTCTCAACACGACGATGCGCATGCATGACTATGTCATTACATTGGATTGGAATAGAATTGTGGAACCCACCTAAGTATGAAGGGTTGACAGAAATAAAAAAATGTGTACATACATTCAAGGCACATGTACTAGATAAACATAGGCTTCTAGCCCTGGACATTGTATTGAAAACAACCCCTGCACGATGGTGGGAGACACACAAAGGAGCCATGGAATATTGGAAAGAGTTGAGACTAATCGATATAATATTTAATATCAAAGAGGGAGACATGAAGCATAAATATACCTATGAAGGAAACCCAGTAGATCATATTGCGCAGTGTGAAAATCAGTGGAATGCAGTTCCCAAGGAGGAATGGATGCACAGGTTCATTCATACTCTTGATACAATACCAAAAAACTGGAATTTATAAATGGAAGTGTTCATAGACACAATGAAGTGGGGTTACATAATTCAAAGGTTCAAAGAAACATTTACATTTCAACGAAATTCACCCATGATATATACAACACTTGAGGAAATCAAACACCAAATATTGAATGAAGAAGAACATATGGAATTAAGATCGATATGAAATGAATAAGAACATATAGAAGTAATATTGATATGCAATGCACATAATGAATCTATGACAGTCCATAAATTACTTGAATGCTATAATGTGACCCAAGAGTATCAGGATGACGAAGATTGTCGGAATGTTCAAGTACAGGAAACAAAAGGAGAGCGAATGGTAGAAGGCCTAGAGATCAAATCAAAACCCTATGAACAACCAGTAAAGATAGGGAAGGTCAACATTGAAACAAAAGAAAATATGAAGTTAGCGTAGATAGGAGACTACTGGGATGAAAAAACCATAGAAAAAATAGTCGAATTACTGTGTGAGTACTAGGACTTTGGAACTTACCCAAATTCCTAGTACTCACGCAATTTCTCATAAATGAAGGGGATAGCTGGCGAGCTAAGAGAAATGAGAATCCATGTTAATGATGATGCTAAACTCGTAAATAAGATACCATACCGAATGAACCCATGATATAAAGAAAAATCAAAGGAAGAAATGGATCGCATGTTAAAAGAGAGAGTTATTGAACCAATCAAAGAATATGAATGGATAAGTCCCATGGTAGTACAAGATAAGAAAATAGGGGGAATTATAATCTGCATCGACTTCATAAAGATAAATTATTTATGCCTACATGAATCGTTCCCAACTCCATTTACAGATGAGGTACTGGAAAACATAGGAGGAAAAGAAGCATACGCATTAACATATGGTTTCGCAGGCTACCACCAAATCATAATTATGCAGGAGGATAGACATAATACTACATTCATGACAAAGATGAACGACACAATTAAAAAAACAAAACAAAGATATATCATCATGACACGGCATAAAAAGTTAAGTGAAAGGAACATTTCCATAAATCGAATATCCATGTGAAAAATTGACGGAACTCACAAAGTTAACTAGCCACATAACAACCTGTTGTTAGGAAAAACACCCTATGGACTAGCAAATAGAGTTCATACTTTGCATGTAGATTTGACCGAATAGAAATTACTTTCTACTTACATCCCTAGATTTAAATCCCCTTTTATGAGTAAATGCATGGAAAGATCCATCTACCTTGTTACTGGTGTTTGATGTCGATCATCCGTTGTGCTTGGTTACTTGTTCACAATGCTCCTTCCAAAGATGACCTGCACTCAAGACAAACAAAAACTATGCATGCATGCTACTTCTATACTAACGGGTTAGAAATCAAACATAAACTAATCAAACCATAGAAAGTTCATGAATTGGGAGGAGAAAAGCATTCTCTTTATTACTTAAAATGAGTCAACTTACAAAAGTTGAGACCGGCCACCGCTCCTTGAACCTGATCCTGGGCTCCTCTTCTTCTGTCTTTCAACTACTTTGCTTTAAATCTCCTTTGGCATTAGGAAAGGCTAAAGGGTTGGGACAATGGAATACGTAAATGGGCATAGTTTATTTTCTATACTTTTTCCTCTTCCAAATGGTACCCATACCCCTTCTTTTATAGGCTAGAAGGAGCTAGGTTTTTGGATGAACCCTTGGCCATGCATGGCCGAGAGTTTCAGTTAACTCACCCATAGCTTTTTGTTTCATCGGAAACTTTCCTTTTTTCATTCTTTTGTAGGTACACGTGGGCTGTTGTGAGTCAGCCAGCGTGTACACACGTGCAGTAATGGGTTAGGGCACATGGGACTTTACACAAGAGGATTTTCAAAGAGTTGTTCAACAGAGTTTTGCAAAAGAAGGGATATGACTTGGCCTGATGCCAGGTAAGAATGTGTGGTGCAATTTAGGGTTATAACAGATGCCCCCTAATGTGTGAGGTCAGAAGAGCATATGATGGCTGAAACACATTACCAATCTTTACTGATGTGCTGAATGATTGAGCCCAAGGATCAGGAACCAAGAGGTGTCGTCTGCAAAATAACAAATGTCTCACCGAGGCGGGCATACCCATGATCGAGATAAAATAGAACCATGGCTACCAATCAAATACACTGTAGATCCATGTCAAATAACTATAAAGAGTAGCCGTGAACAATACACAGTGGAGCTACATCTCGAAATCAGAAAGATATACATATAGAGTATCCATCTTCCAGAAGCTGATTCAGCCTGATGGCTGGACTTCAGAGCTGAAGCAACAACTTCAAAATCTTCCAAAACATGAGTAGGAGTGTAATATGAGTGTACGACTGCACTACCCATAGGTATTTGATGGCTTGTCGGTCATGGACTTGATAATATTGATGGTCGGACTGAAGGCTTCAGTGATTTAGAACAAGGACTTGATTGGATGTTCAGGATGGCCGGGTATGCGAACAAGAGACATTTTGTAGAGAGGCCAACTCAGGCTTAGTGATAAACTTCCCTTGGACAATAACACGACAAGTGATGAGAATCAGGTAGCATATATGTTAATCATAAGTCTACAAAGAAGGAGGCAACACAAACTCTCCATATGTTTGCAAGAATAACCAAACGGTGGAGGACACAACTCTATATAGTGAGAAAATATTCCTAAGGTCGTACTACATCCCATAGTCTGATGATCAAACAGATAGATGTGCTTTATCCAAGGGTGACTCATTATACTGCCAATAAAGAAAATACTTTTCCCATCCTCTTTTTGGGGTATATTTGATTTTTTTGTTCTTTTTGATAATTTTGGAAAAAGAATAAAGGAATATTACGTTACAATGGAGGAACAAGTATTACAAACATACAAGCTCAAGGCACAAGGACAAGACTGATGTTCTGGTAGAATGATACTCGAGAAAAATCCTCCGGTGGCCAAAGGTGCTAAGACACAGAAGCAAACTGTCACAAGGCTGGTGGATAAGGTATGCAAATGCAGTTGATAAAACACACAATGGTAACGTCCTTCGATGTAAGTTTAACAAGCTCAAAGAAGGTAAGATCGGTGGTTTTTCATATTTAGAGAGTCTGAAAAAACATAAAAGGATACTCCATCGGGGTACCTTTTTCGAAGATAGTCTACTCGGTTCGAAAAAGGGATAAACTAGCACCGATTAGATGTCGATTCAAAACCATTTTAATGAGTGTGACAAGGACAAGATCACTCGGCTATTTTTTCACTTTTAAGGAGTCTGAAAAAAGATTAACTATGGAATCTGTTAGGAATATTCTTCTGGACCAATTTAATGAGTGTGAAAGAATAAGGTCACTCGACGATCTTTTCAATTTTAGGGAATCTGAAAAGATCTTAACTATGGACTCTGTGGGGGTTTCTTTTTCGTAAGTTTAGTCCCTCGGGCCCAAAAAAGGGATAAAATTATATCTGAGAGTACTCTTCTAAAGAACGGAAATTCGATAGAGTATACCTTTGTTCGTACAGTTGACCGTCCAGACCGAAAAAAGGGTAAACTACCGCCGGATAGACGTGACTTCAAATTTCAGTTTAACGAGCATGAAAGGCTACAAGATCGCTCAAAAATCTTTTCATTTTTAGTGGGTCTGAAAAGGGATTAAAAGGAGACCCATTTATTTTTGGGAGTCCTGAGGGTGAGACAAAGAGAGAAGAAGAATTATGCACATGAGGCTCAAACTCATATTTAGGAAAGACTATAAGGACTCCCAAGCCTACAATGTTTTAGAGATGGCATGGACACCATAATGCAACCAGGACCTACCTAGGGCATCCATGTTCTGGTAAGATCTACAGCCAAGTTGCGACACTTCTAAAGTAGATATGATGGTTCTGTGTCACAACCTGATGGGATTGATCCTATAGAAGAGGAAAAAGACAACGAGACGCAAAAGTTGGGGTAATAACCTAACCTATATGCTCAAGTTGATTCTTGGAAAAAAAATTATGGACCGTCAAAATTTTCTCAAAACTCAAAGAAAGTGTCCCAATACCCGATCAAATCCCTCCCATATAACTCTTGAATCACTCTAAATGGTTTTTGGTATAAAGAAACTGATAAGGGAGGCCAAAAAAGTGACAAAAAGAGGACAAAAAGTCTATAAATAGAAGCTGGCAGCTCATTATCACCATTGTTGATTTGGAAACTGACATTAGAGCCAAAAGACCCCCTTTGCTAAAAACGGTGATTCCAGGAGCTACAGTGGACGAAACGAACTTCCGCTTGGACCAAGTAAGTACAAACTCCCTTATCTAGCTATTCAATTCTTCAATTTTGTCTTTAAGTTTATTTTTTGGGTGGGAATCGACCTTAAAAAAGTCGGCTCTAGGTACACGCGGGTTGTCTCTGGACAGGCCACGTGTACACTCAAGAAAAGTAAAGGTTGCTCGCGTGTACACGTGACTATTGCCTCTACAGCTCACGTGGACCCCCCCCTTTGTAGAAAAAAGAATTAAAAGGCAAGTGCTGACCCTCCTGAACCTTGTTTTGTTGGCAGGATGTATGTCTAGTGGAGGGAAAGGGAGCATGAAGCAATTAGTGAGTTGGTTGTGGGAGATCCGAATGTCGTGGCTGTGTTGATGCAATGCGGTTTACTAAAGTTCTTTCTGTGTCCATTTATGCATGCACAACCAAGGCTACTAAATGCCTTGATCGACTACTGGAAACCTGATGCAGAGGCCTTTATGTTAGAGGGGCAATCACTAGTTCCCACCACCAAGGATATCTATTTTTTGACTGGCCTCTCAAGGAGAGGGGAACCAGTCAACTTCAGGATGTTTCCTGCCGGACCGAGTAAGATATCAAAAATAATAGCCGAGCACTGTGAGGCTGGGACTGATCGTGCAGGATCCCAACTAGCTATCAATAAGATCACTAACCTATCGTTGCAGGCGATATTATTACTGATTAGGTGGATTACCGGTTTTGCAGCCTTGCATCAAGCTTCTCATGCATAGATGAACTTTGTGATCCAGTGCTTGAATGCATAGATTTTTGACTGAAGTACCACATTACTGGAGTGCATGAAGAGGCAATTGACAGATTATCGACAATGGACACAAAGGAATTTCGGGTTCGGGACGATCTTGTGTTCATTTTTCTTTGAGAGAGTTTTGAGCTTTAGCCCTCGGAAAGTAGTACGAGGACATTAGGCCTCATTTCCTACAGTGTGTAGATGGGCAGTGTTACTACCATGATAGGGTGGTGGAAGGACCAATGAGTCCTTCGATGATGACTTCCTTGTGTGGTTGTCACAGTAGATCCCTGTGATAGAGGATTACCCATATGCAGGGATAGATTTCTCTAGAGATCCTTAGATACTTGTGCCTCCTGGTGAGGAGTGAGGGGAGATGGGTAAGTCTCCACCTTTGTATTTTTTGTTTGCATGTGTAATTTTTATGTCATTTTTGTGATATATACCATTTTTTTGTATGCCATATTATTTGACGGGTAAACGTTTGTTACATGCAGATGTGGGACTCATGTGACCTGTCGATTATGAATGGAATAGGCATCGTCCTCAGCTAGAAGCCACAGCTGCTGCCGCCAGAGGAGCAGCAGTAGTAGGGAACCTACCAGCTGGGGAGGCTGAGAGAGTCCTTAGATGAGTTGAGCGGAACTTCACTGCACTCACTCGCATAGTCCCGATGGCAGAGATAGAGGACCTGCCGCCATCCATGCAGCCTCATGTAGTGGGGGCACCTCGGACGTGGGTCCGATTGTTTAGGCGTTTAGCCCATGCTGTGGACTATTATAACAGGGTCCATAGGCCCTGAACCTATTTAGACTTTTTACGTGCCACGAGCACTTACTTGTATATATTTTTTGAGGGCATAAGCCCTGTGACTCGTTATTACTCCCATTTTTTAGGCGCTTGCATCCATCTATGTACTCTGGTTGTTTTATGATGTTATATATGGTTTTTTGATATTTTGTGTCTTATGGATCACGTGTGTAAAAATGTATTTACATGCTTATGTCAACGTTCTTTCATATGTGTGCAAGATGCCAATCTAAAATTTGAATAGCTAGAGTATCTGTAATTTGGTTTAATCTCCTAGGAACATGAAAATATGTAATATAATCAAAGTTTTATTCTAAGAGATGTGCTCTAAGGAATCGTCGGTGTAAAGTTGGATCATGAACATGGTATACTCTATTTAACTGTGACACAACCAGTTGAGCGTCGAGACAGACCTAGAGATGAGAGATACCCAATGACAAGGCGTCACGAAGCAACTCAATAACTGCACTATACTCAGCGACATTATTTGTGGTGTCACCTAAGCATATACCTCCAGAATATAACAACTGGCCCTGAGGTGTAAAGATTACCCAAGCTGCGGAGGCAAGCCTCCGTGTGTGCCGACTAGCACCATCTGCATACCCAACGAACACCTCGAAATCACTTGACATCTGCCATATTGACGAAAGATAACATCAATGACATGTCCATAACACTTAAAAGAAACTAAAAAGTAATAGTACAAAGACTATACATATGTTACAAAAAGTTACCCACAGTGACCTTTCTATGAGTAATACTTCTTGAGGTAGAGCCATTTCTAGGCTCTGCCAAAGCATTCCCTTCAAAATCAACCAAACAATAAGTGCCCTTTTTTAATACCTCCTTTATGATGAAGGGTCTGAACCACATGGGTTTAAACTTTCCTGCCCCCAGGGGGTCCTTATCTTGGTCATAGACCAGGACAAGGTCACCCTTAGAGAAAATCCGAGGACTAATAGACCTATCATACTGACACTTGACCTTATGTTTGTGAGCCTCATTGGCCAGGGCCACATCGCGACGCTACTCATTGAGATGCTCAAGGTGTACTAACCGTTCTTCAAGCGGAGAAGCGTCTTAAAATCTTCATTGAGATGCTCAAGGTGTACTAACCGTTCTTCAAGCGGAGATGGGATCTGACATTTGATGGGAAAGACTTCCTCTAGCCCATAAAAGAGTTGAAAAGGTGAGAAACTGGTTGTAGTCTTAGCAGATGTTCGGTAAGCCCATAATGCCGAGTATAACATCAAATGCCAATTTAACTTGGCTGAGTTGATAGTTCGTTGTAGAATAGTCTTAAGAGTTTTGTTTACAGCTTCCACCTACCCATTGGCTTGGGGGTAGTAAGGTGATGAATGCTCTTTCCGTAACCCAAGATTTGATGTTAATTCAGTCATTATTTGGTTCTGAAAGTGACTGTCGTGGTCAGTGACAATCTCTCTCAGGATGCCGAACCTTGCTATGATTTGGTTGAATAATAAGAGAGTTACAGTCTCTCCATCATATTTAAACGTTGGCATAGCTTCGACCCATGTAGTGAAGTACTCGACATCTACGATGATATAGCGGTGCCCCCTTGCTGACGGGGGGTTGCAAGTAGTGTAATCAATCCCCCACTTAGTGAAGGGACCAACTGTGATGACAGGAAACATAAGAGCGGGATGTGCCTTCATCTTCCAAGAGAATATTTTGCACGGATGGCATTTCTTGACCAATTCGATACAATCTTTGATAAGTGTCGGCCAGAAGTAACCTGCTTGTAGAATCTTTTGGGTTGTTTCCAACCCAGACAAATGACCGCCACAAGCTCCGGTATGGTAATCTGTGAGCATGATGATGGCCTCCTCATGTGTGAGACATCGACATAAGATGTAGTCTACACCTCTCTGATACAACATATCATAGAGTATGAGATAATTCTTAGCCTGATGGCGTATCCGCCGACGTTCGTCATGAGAAGCAAAGGTGGGGCACTTCAAATTCTGGAGATAGATAAGTATATCTCTGTACCAGGGATCTGAAGATGTAATCAAAAACATATCTCCCCGGATAGGCGATTCCTCAGGCACAACGTCACCTGACTCAACCGAAAGTTATGAAATAATCTCTATGAAGACCAATGACTTTTTGGACTTTGCTGAAATGAAGTCTAAGTCAAATTCTTGGAGGATGACTATCCATCTACTAATTTTTCTGCCTATAACTCGTCATGTCAACATGTACTGGAATGGATTCATGACAGCAATGATGGTGGTCTTGCGAAACATAACATAGTGACGGAACCATTGAACAGCATGAACTGCTACCAATGCAAGTTTTTTGATATGAGAATAATTGAGTTCCGGTCCTATGAGGCCTCAACTCAGGTAATAGATCACGTATTCTGAGAATGAATCATCTTCCTAAACTAAAACCATTCCAATGGTTGACTCTGCGACAGCCAGATATAATAAGAAATCTTTGTTATAGTTAGGTGGTCGTAGTAGAGGTGCAATTGTGAGGGCATGTTTTATTGCGTCGAAAGAGCGGTGAGTGGCTTCGTCCCAGAAAAAAGGACCATCTTTCTTTAGTAAACGCATAAATCCCTTGGTGATTTTGGCATAGTTGGCGATGAAGTGTCGTAAGAATTTCGCCTTGCCTTATAGACTTTGAAGTTGTAGGATTATGCATTGGAGGGGGCAACTGGATTATTGCCTCCACCTTAAGAGGATCGACCATGATCCCTGTTGTTGATACGATGAAACCTAACAAACATCCTGACGTTACGCAGAAGCTGCACTTGTTTAGATTCAAGCGAATCCTAAAGTAGTGACAGTGTTCGAAGATTAGTCTAAGGTGTATGAGATGATCCATTCTCTTGCGAGAGTGTGATGCTAAATAATCTAGGTAGGCCTCGGCTATATTCTTGAGGTCATGAAAAGAAAAAGACATGGCCCACTTGAATGTGGCTCCATCATTTTTAAGGCCAAAAGGCATCTTATGATATGCGAATGTACCCCACGGACAAATGAATGTCGTTTTATGTTGGTCTTCGGGTTTGATTTGGATTTGATTATATCCCAAAAAACCGTCCATGAAAGAAAAGGCTTCACAACCAGCACATTCATCAATGATCTGGTCAATGAATGGTGTTGGAAAATTATCTTTGGGACATGCCTTGTTTAAATCACGCAAATCGGTACATACACAAATCGTGCCTTGTTTTTTATTGACCAACATAGGATTTGACACCCATTGAGTCAAATGGATAGGATAAATAAAACTTGCCTTTAGAAATTTCTCAACCTCAATCTTGATGGATGCTGCTTTCTTGGGATTAACTAGACGAAGTTTTTGTCGAACAGTCTTGGCATCAGGATACATTGTTATTTCATGTTCAACTATTTTTGGATCGATACCTGGCATTTCCTCATAAGACTAGGAAAAAACATCGCAAAATTCTTTGAAAATATCTGTGTAAATTTGAATCTCTTCGGGGGAGCAATCCGCTCCGACGAAGACATTCTCCATGACGCCAGGGTTTCAAAAGATGTTGATGGGTATAGTTTCAGTGATAGTCGCCATATTTCCCTTAGCATAAATTTCATGTGTAGCTAAGAGATTAATATGACATGATTGATCTCCCGTCATGGCAATGGTGAATTCTCCTGCTTCGATTCGGCTTAACTCTGGGAGAAAATATGATCTGTAATCGAAGAAATGACTAGTCCGGACTAGTCATTTCTTCGATTACTGCTTCATCATAAGGCAAGACTAATTCTAACGAATTGATGTTAGCGAGAGAACCCTGAGCCCAAATAGGCTCTAGAAGTCGATCTAACTCTTGTGCAAGAGTCAGATCAGGGTTAGCTAAAGCTTGATGGACTAAAGAGTACGCTACCTCAGTGACAGACAAGGGCATGGACATTCCTGGGTGCCCTGTCTCATCCATCATGGCTGATGGGGAAGGAAGAATCCAAGGATCCTAAAAGTAAGTCGTGCAGAATGAAGAAACTTGAAAAATATCAACCTTATGGTGATTAGATATAAATGTGATATCCTCGTGAGGAGGTGGGTAATCGAAGGTACCCATCAAGGATGGGCAAAAACCAAATCCTACTTTAACGACAGCTAGTTGAGGATTATCAATCATCGAGACCGTGGATGCCCCCAAAGCTGGGTCAGGTTTGGAGAAAGACAATTGATCGATGGTCACTATCCGACCCTCATGTGGAAACAACAAGACTAGGAAAATTGTAGCAACCACAACTTGCATAGCATAAGTCCAACTCCATCCTAACAAGAGGTTATAGTCAAGGGGAGCATCGACTACCTCTACTTTGACACACATAGTTTTCCCTCCTAACTGCACAGGGAGAGAAGGAACGATTCCATGTGGTCGGAATGAACAAACGTCGAAAGTAGTGAGGAGAGTAGGTCATGGAGACAAAACGGGCTAGCCAATGGCCTTCCATCATGCTAACGACATCATGCATGTAGAGGCTCCCTCGTCGACCACCGTGCGGAAGATATTTCGAGTAAAATTTTTCGTGGGATGAGCCACTACTATCTAAAACGCTACGTGGTAAGGCATACGAGGTTTTAAGTTGGTTGTATCTAACATGATGGTGCCCGGATTACAAGTCTTAGTAGACCCCAAAGCGGTTAACAAGGCTTTCCTCTGAGCAGGGCAGCTTTGGAGGACCTCCAAAGCAAACATCGCACAAGGGGTTTGTGATAAATCTTCCACCACAAAGTAATTCTGGGCGGCCCTTGCATTTGGGTTGTGAGAAGATTTTTTAAATGCACCCTTTGGAATGTGTGTCATTGTTTCTCCCAATGTCTTCTCAATCTGTAGAGGAAGAGATGGGAGATCAACTTCTTTACCCTTCTCAAAAGCGCTTGGTTTACTATAATCATGCGCTCTAGTTGATATGAAAGCATCACCCCTAACCATATATATGTTCACGGATGAGGGATTGTTTGGAGGCGGGAAGGTTTCTTAGCTACCCCCTTCTGTGCTTGTAGAGGCTTGAGTTAGATTTTTGATCTAAAATTGAAGAAGACTTGAAACTTGAATAAAAATTGCAAGTGAAATTGTTATGTGTTTTTAAAGCAACCGGATCAATTTGCAACACATATTAAAGGATTACTTATGTAAAGATACACATAGACAGCACATAAAATCATTGAACATCAGACATAAACACAACAACTTGATAAAGGAGTTCACCCCACTCCGGGCTACATCTCCTGGTCCAGCTTCCAATGGATCATTATTATTAAATTGCTCAAAGTGCTCAAAAACATGTCTTACAGTGCTCAAAATGACAAACTGACTGCTTCAATGGCTCCGCAACATCCCAAAACCCCTGTCTGGGCTCTTTCGGCACCTGAAACGGTCGAAAACTGAAGAAGATAGCCTCCTTGAAGTCTCCCCTTCTTCTTTGTTGTCTCTTGTTCTACAATCTGCACCCTTGTCCTCCAAACCTGGCACACACGCTCATTTAAGCGGAAAAACCAAGACTCGTACGCAACCGCGCATTGGTACAAACCATAGAATGGTTAGGGCACCTCCAGCCCTTAACCGCCTCGGCACTGGGTCATATTGCCATGGGACCAAAGGCTCGGCATAAAAGGATTTGGTCCGTTTCAAAACCGTGCAAACGGAAGTAACCGCGCACACCAACTTGTAACACAAGTCGGGGGTTCAAAACCCCACGCACATAACCAACCGCGCGCACATTTCAATACAAAGGCAACATGCAATGTAATACATTGCAACAATACATAGTGCGCAATATTAAACGGTAATATAATATATGGTTCATTCGTATAGTTTAAAACTATGGGTCGGGGCTAAGCCCCGACCCACCCCCCTTCCATATAATACAACAACCAATGTTAAATGTAATTACATTGGTATATTAAACAAGGAACAATGGAGGGGCTAATGGCTAGCGGAGTGTTACAAAGACTTTGCAAAGGGAGAGGTCCGGGGGTCGAACCCCGGGGACTCCCCATAACCTTTTACATATGAAAAATAATGACCAACTGGATAGTGACACGTGGCGCCAATGGGTTGGTCCACGTGTCCAAACTTCATTCATTGCAAATGACATGTGTCGACATGTTACTGGTCCACGAACCTCCAACCAGAATGTGCCACATCACCAATACGCCACCTCATCATGATGGTATGGTCCTCCACGTGGTCGTATGGACTGTACGGACAGGTACAGTCAACATCCCATATTTTTACCTGTTTGACTTGGCGGTCAAATCGCGATATCTCCTCCATACGGACTCCATTTGCGAAAATAAATATACCACCGGAATCAGGAAAATGAGACGGACACAATGGCACTGTTTTCGTCTCAATCCGAGAACTTTGAAAATTGAGCAAATTTTGATCCCCTGATCACACCTTCCCATTGGGAAGCTTTTGGACCTCCAAAAGACTATCTCAGTCTATGTGAAGATGAGGGTATAGTTCCCTCACCCTTCCAACCTCAATCCACTTGGCCTTGC
>ML781699.1:988599-1002260 GCA_009831015.1 Picea engelmannii | reverse complement strand
TATGTGTTTTTAAAGCAACCGGATCAATTTGCAACACATATTAAAGGATTACTTATGTAAAGATACACATAGACAGCACATAAAATCATTGAACATCAGACATAAACACAACAACTTGATAAAGGAGTTCACCCCACTCCGGGATACATCTCCTGGTCCAGCTTCCAATGGATCATTATTATTAAATTGCTCAAAGTGCTCAAAAACATGTCTTACAGTGCTCAAAATGACAAACTGACTGCTTCAATGGCTCCTCAACGTCCCAAAACCCCTGTCTGGGCTCTTTCGGCACCTGAAACGGTCGAAAACTGAAGAAGATAGCCTCCTTGAAGTCTCCCCTTCTTCTTTGTTGTCTCTTGTTCTACAATGTGCACCCTTGTCCTCCAAACCTGGCACACACGCTCATTTAAGCGGAAAAACCAAGACCCGTACGCAACCGCGCACTGGTACAAACCGTAGAACGGTTAGGGCACCTCCAGCCCTTAACCGCCTCGGCACTGGGTCATATTTCCATGGGACCAAAGGATCGGCATAAAAGGAGTTGGTCTGTTTCAAAACCATGCAAACGGAAGTAACCACGCGCACCAACTTGTAACACAAGTCGGGGGTTCAAAACCCCGCGCACATAACCAGCCACGCGCACATTTCAATACAAAGGAAACATGCAATGTAATACATTGCAACAATACATAGTGCGCAATATTAAACGGTCATATAATATATGGTTCATTCGTATAGTTTAAAACTATGGGTCGGGGCTAAGCCCCAACCCACCCCCCTTCCATATAATACAACAACTAATGTTAAATGTAATTACATTGGTATATTAAACAAGGAACAATGGCGGGGCTAATGGCTAGCGGAGTGTTACAAAGACTTTGCAAAGGGAGAAGTCTGGGGGTCAAACCCCTGGGACTCCCCATAACCTTTTACATATGAAAAATAATGAACAACTGGATAGTGACATGTGGCGCCAATGGGTTGGGCCACGTGTCCAAACTTTATTCGTTGCAAATGACATGTGTCGACATGTTACTGGTCCACGAACCTCCAACCAGAATGTGCCACATCACCAATACGCCACCTCATCATGATGGTACGATCCTCCACATGGCCGTACGGACTGTACGGACAGGTACAATCAGCATCCCATATTTTTACCTGTTTGACTTGGCGGTCAAATCGCGATATCTCCTCCATACGGACTCCATTTGCGAAAATAAATATACCACCGGAATCAGGAAAACAAGACGGACGCAATGGCACTGTTTTTGTCTCAATCCGAGCACTTTGAAAATTGAGCAAATTTTGATCCCCTGATCAATTTTTCCCATGTTGAAAGGGATTAGTCAACATTGCTTGTTGTTGCTGTGTGACAAACTTTTGGGCCTCTGCAAGTCGAGGACAAAGATGGGTTGGGTGGTCTTTCGTGCACAAGTTGCATGGATACCTCGCCTTCCATTTTTCTGTGTTGTCCCCACCAGCATTATCAGTGGGTTTTTTATCCCCCTTACCCTTCTTTCGTTGTTTTCTCTTCCCTTCAGGCTACTGGGTGGCCTTTGGGTTAGTCGACTGCATGGTATGTATTTCCGATGTTTGGGTAGGGGGAGAAACCAATACAGTAGTTTGGCTGGTCACTGTATGTTATATGGATAACTGTTGCAACTACTTTGTCAATTTCTTAGCGGGCTTGGTTTGTGTTGAACCAACAATACCATCGGCATGTGGTCCAGCTCTCTGTCTAGTTTTATCCAGTATCGAACGTGGCACATCTGGCAAGATTTTGTATAATAAACCAGACTGAGAATAGATGAGCTCAAAATGTTGAGCCCTCATGATGGCATCTTCTTTAGAGAAAACTCCAAATGTGGCAATGTCTTTGGGTAAATGTGGGACCAAAGACTTAAGGAACCACTCAAGCAAGAATGTTGGTGGGACTGGTACCTTGATTAAACTCTTTCGACGTCTCCACTCTCGGATATGATCAGAGATATGGTCCGCTGTTGTTTGTTTGAAATTGGCAAGTAGCTCTGTGCTAACGTCGTATCTCACAGGTAACTGGAAATGGTTAAGGAAGGCCATCGCCAGTTCACCAAAAAAAGAGTATCTTGAGCGGTCGAGCTTGATGTACCATTTCGCGGCACTCCCAATGAGAGTACGTTGAAACAATTGCCACTGTACAGAGTCATATTTCAATGAGTTATATGAGCACCAAAGATGAAAGGTAGTCACATGATCACCTGGATCTTCATTAGGCCTGGCCTCGAACTTTGGAATGTCTGAAGGCAACTTCGTCGGCATCGGAGGCCAACGCAGATCATGACAAGTGGGGTCATTCAACAACCTTGTCAAATTTGGCAAGTGTAAATTTTCCAAGAATGGTAGCTTGGGTTTCTTCTGTTAACCTGGGAAAAAGGGTCCTGGAGTTTGAATGGCACCAGGTTGCCAGGAAAAGTTTGGCTGCTGGCCCAGATTCTGGTAGAAACCATGGCCCTGACCAGCATAAGGATTTTGCATCTGTGGAGACATCATTGGCTGATTTCCCCAAAAGGACATAGAGTGTTGGGAATGCATTGTATTCGAAGGACTTTGGGAAGGATTACAGCATGTTGGTCCCGTGGGGGTAGGCATAGTAATCTATGCGGGGTTCCATTTATTGTGGAAAGAATTACCCCTGAACGAAATTTCAAAGGAGGGAACAGATCCTTGCCCTAAATTCCAAGGTCCTGCTATGTGTGCCCCCTGTGCAGGAATGGTACCTTATGCAGGAGTAGATTGTCCAAAAATGGGGTTGCCCCCAGTCGGGAAAGCAACTAACGAGAATGTGTTGTTACCAAACCTTCTGTTCCAAGAAAACAGTGTCAAACCTACCGGGATACTATGCGAAGGTGGTCCCTGACTCCCCGCTCCAAATAAACTATTGTGTGTAGGTTGCCCAGCAGATTGGTGATGCGAACCACCGAGCGAAGGGGATGCAGGAAGGATATGACCTCCTACATAAGGAAAAGAGTTAAAAGGGACAGGAGTGCCCCCAAAGTGACCTTGCAGAGGAGCACTAGAGCTCTCTGCCCCCAGACCCAAAGTCTGTAAAATGGAGTAGGTTAGTACAGGACTTGTACCTGAACTAGGCATACCATATGAGAATGGAGGGCCTATCACACTAGGTGTGAAGGGGGTTGTGGCCACTACCATAGATGGGTTTGGTCCACTGTGCGACATCGTTGCGGCTGAGACCATGGTGGCTCGAACCGACGATGGTAGGTTAGGAGATGAATCTCCTGTGGTGACAACCGTGATGGGAATTGAAGAATTCCCAGAAGAAGTAACGACATTTGTTTCCATTGCTGTGTGAGGCACTGTCTGGCGTTCGTGAAATTGGATTGGTATAATAAACGGTGCCAAGATATCAGTGGTTGGGGTTTCAACCAAGCTAAGAGAGGTTGCTTCAAGGTTCAAAACGGTCGATTCCTCCAGGAGTTGTTCGGGCACAATGGTTTGTAACCTAGTCACTTCAAAAGACCCTTGTTGGTCTAGCTTCCACCTTAATGGTGGCAGGGGTGGCTCTAGTGTAACCGACGACAGGCCAAGAAGCCTTCGTGACCGACGGATCTCAGGATCCTCCACTGTGTGAGAATATCCAAGATACTCTAAGATAGTCTAAACGTTCAAAAGCAACACACACTAAAAAGAAGCCCCTAAGAGATAAGACAAACAATCACTAAATTATTTGGAGGAACAGTTATAATAACCAACACTAGAGCAACTTACCGGTGCAAGTGCAACTCGAACATGGAAGCACCCTCTGGGTATACTCTGCAAATCATGGCCCGATGTCTTTCCTAGGTACCACGGTATACCTCCGCAGTCACCTGTGTATGTCCCTAAAAAGATTGCCAACTAGGTTGCCAGCACGCGAACATTCACCAGGCGGGTGCAGTCGAAAGTCGGGTAGATGACAATGAACAGGGTATCGAGCCCAAAACCTGTCAAGGGTATCGAGATAAAATGGTCCAGAAGACAACTGAGGACCTCAAATGGATTCGATACCCATGAAGCCCCATGGAAAATGAAAATGACGGAATCCCAAAACAAGCCCTCTATATGTGTTCTCCACTATGATTGGTCTGGTTTTGGAGGGGTTATCTCCACTACCTTCCCTCATGTGACCTCGTGTTTATCCCCTGTGTTAGAGGGGGGTCCCATATAACTTCCACGAAATTGGACTTAGACACTCCCTATCTCAGACTCCAATGTTTGGTTTTGAATGGCCTTAAAGAGTTTCCTCTCCAACCTAATCCAAGGCCCTAGTCCTAAACTAGTTTGTGAACCCTACAAACAGAAAAGTCTAGTAGATTTTAAAATTAGCATTGCTTTTATGGCTTTGTCTTATGTCAAGGGGTATGAGGGTGAAACTGATGATGTGCAAAAGACGAAAACAAAAAATGAATAAAAAAGTTGGAAACAAAAATTTTACTGAATGCAAAATTTCAACAACTTTTCACAAAGAAAGATTTTTATTTTTTCTAAGATTTTGGACAACAAACTCAAAGGAATTTCACTCAACTACGAGCTACTTATGATCTAAGTGAACTGCAAAAACTTATGAAATAAAATACTTCTCCCTAGCTAATGATGCAGAAACACACTCTTCAACCAAAGAAGAAAACATAAAGAGATTTTTATTTATTTATTTAAGTGCTAGTAAAGAAAGAAAGGGAAAATACCGACAAGCAAAAAACCAAGAAAAACAATTATGGCTTAAAGCACAAATCTCAAAGAATCAGATTAAAGAATCACACAATGGAAATTGTAAAAAAAATGACTCCCATGCTTGTCTAAAAACCATAAGAAAACAATTTTTTTTTATTTTTATTTTTTGACAATGTTTTAAATGAGAAAAAGCAAGCTAAGGCTAAAAATAATCCTAAGCTACTGACTGTTCAAACATAGATTCAAACACCTGAGAGGAATACTTCTTATCAAAGGAGGGGATGACTACCCCACCCTGAACAAAAATTAGCCTGTACAAGCACGCGACTTTCACTCAAACAGAACGTGTGTTGAACAACAACAGAGGGCGTGTATACACGAGCTGACCTTGTACAGGTCGTGTGTATATCTAAACTCTAAGGAAAAATATGAAAACAGACAGACCAGACCAGGAAGAGACCTCTGGTATTGATAACCAGGATCCCTTGAAGGCTTGGATACTCTTTCTAACAGAAAAACAAATAATGCAAGGAAAAATAATAAGGCAAAAAAGAATCTGAGATAGGACTGTTAGCAAACAAGACTCAGATAGAATTCCAGAAAACCCCCTGAGAATGTGTAATTCTAATAGGGAAGAGGAGGACTGCCTCTGAGGTTCTTTGAACTCCTACACACTACTTCTATCTCTACAGCTAGCGTTCACACGTGGGTTGTAAGAGGATAGGGTGCGGGTACACATGTGCAGGCCTGGTGTAGGCCGCGTGTACCTCTGTGTATCCCAAAAAACACAGTCAAGAAAAATTCAGGGAAAGATGGTATGGAAAACTAGACCCCCTGCTATCTCAGACCTTACAGAAACGAAAAGAAAAGACAGGAAGGAAAAAACTAGTCTTTAAACTACCCAAAAATCTAAAAAAAAATTCCAGGAACCCTAAAGAGTATTCTCCCCAGTATGGTCGCCAATTCTGTTGTTGGGAAAACACCCTACAGACTAGCAAATAGAGTTCATACTTTGCACGCATATTTGACCGAATAGAAATTACTTTCTACTTACATCCCTAGATTTAAATCCCCTTTTCTCAGTAAATGCATGGAAAGATCCACCTACCTTGTTATCGGAGTTTGATGTCGATCCTCCATTGTGCTTGATTACTTGTTCGCAATGCTCCTTCCAAAGATGACCTTCACTCAAGACAAACAACAACTATGCATGCATGCTACTTCTATACTAACGGGTAAGAAATCAAACATAAACTAATCAAACCATAGAATGTTCATGAATTGGGATGGGAAAATCATTCTCTTTATTACTTAAAATGAGTCAACTTACAAAAGTTGAGACCGACCACCACTCCTTGAACCTGATCCTGGGCTCCTCTTCTTCTGTCCTTCAACTGCTTTGCTTTAAATCTCCTTTGGCATTAGGAAAGGCTAAAGGGTTGGAACAATTGAATACGTAAATGGGCAGAGTTTCTTTGCTATATTTTTTCCTCTTCCAAATGGTACCCCTACCCCTTCTTTTATAGGCTAGAAGGAGCTAGGTTTTTGGACGAACCCTCGGCCATGCATGGCCGAGAGTTTCAGTTAACTCACCCATAGATTTTTGTTCTTTCGACAACTTTCCTTTTTTCGTGCTTTTGTAGGTACACGTGGGTTGTTGTGAGTCAGCCAGCATGTACATGCATGCAGTAATGGGTTAGGGCATGTGGGACTTTACACAAGAGGATTTTCAAAGAGTTGTTCAACAGAGTTTTGGCAAAGAAGGGATATGAGTTGGCCTGATGCCAGGTAAGCATGTGTGGTGAAATTTAGGGTTATAACACAACTTCGTACGACTATGGAACCAAGGACGATTGATATCGTTAATAGGGAATGGGCATACTACATGGGGCATGGTAGAACCATTGCGACGACGATTCATTATCAATAAAGGCACCCAAAAATATTTACACACTTAGCAGAATCACACCACAGTAGGTCAAATGATTCTCTAACATGACAACCTATTAGATATCATTTTTGGGATTAACTGCATAGAGTAAGTCATTAATTTATGACCCATATCCATGAATATTAGTCACAGTTGAAAAATAATTCTCATGATTGAATACTCCACTTAACACTCGTCGCATTGGGTGATGCTCACAAGGGTGAAGAAGTGGGATTGAAACCAATGAAATTAATCGCATAATTACACCACAATAGGTCAAATGATTCTCCAACATGACAACTTGTGTGAGGAGTACAACACAATAAGACTGTGGATTAGCGTGTGAAGGACATGACTACAACTAGCAGTTATTATAAATGGGCGGATTCACTAGTGGGGCCAACAACTGTTGAGTTATGTGAATGATGATATATCACCCACTCAGCGCAAAGGTGGTAAAAATAAAAAAATTCAGAGAACTATGGCATCACGAACAGTCAAGAAAGCATGGATCATATGAGAGGAATTATTGAGCGAAGGTTCATACGTGGCGTAGTTGTCAAGAATAGAATCTAAATGAATGGGATGATGACGTTGAAGGAAATGGACAAGAAAAAATGAAGCTCTGCACACATGTTACAAGATGACCAACGACGAATGAGAGCAAAGAGAAGGAAAAAAGGAAGGCCCAATATTAAGGTATAAAGAAAGTAAACCTAGTGCGCATGAGCAAGCACAAAAACGTATAGCATCAATCGTCACAAGTGCCTCCAAGGATTCACTTTTAAGAAAATGACCTCAAAAGTAGGTATGGAGGTCAAAAATTTTTTCATCACCAAGGGGAGGCTTGATGTGAAAATTAATGAGGCAACTTGGATTAGGGGAACTCGAAGCATGCCAAAGAGGAGATTTATCTAAATGGAAGAGGGGATTAGTTGATTGGGTACAAATATTTTCTAGGAGGAAGAGTCATGGAATAGTAGTACGCACACTCTAGTGCAAACAATACCATTAAAAATACAAAAAGGACATAATCAATGGGTATCGTTAATGAGAATTCATAGAGCCACAATTGGGCCATAAATGGAAACAACCACGGAAAATCAAGAGACATTGGCAAGATGGGCCAAGATTTTGGGATGGATTTAGTAAGACAAATTGCATTAATACAATCGTATGGAATACCAATGGCAGACTAGGAACAACAATTAAATCCAGTTAAGACATGCCTGGCTAGCACGAAATCATAAGAACCACATTAATTCAAGGAAGGGACACCATTGTTTCATGCAAGCAAGAGCATACAGAGAAGTGAACCAGAACAAATGAGAAAAAATATCTAAGATAACCAGAGTCAAACAATAGGTTACCACAAGAAGGGACCACACAAATATATACCCGATCATAGATAAGGAATGACGCCCCCGAGAGTGGGAGGGTCATCGACAACAACAAGGAAACTAGCAAAGAAACCAATGGAAATACCATAGTTTGAAGAAGTGGTTGAAGTCCCTCCTCCAACACCATAGGAAAACTTTCTCAGAGATTAACTACCACCAAAAAATCCTAATGTAGAATAGTTCCAACTTCAAGCCAATGTGAAGTATCCAATGTTGGAGGCATCAGTCCCGACTAGCGTGAGTAGGGATGAAGAGTTACTGGGAAAAAATATGAACCTAAAGTATATGGATCATGACATTACAGATGCACAAAAGTTCCTAGATTTGGCAAGGGAATAGTACCTATGTGCCATGATAGTACAAGAAACAAGAGAAATTCTATTCGATCCATAAGAATGGGAATTGGGGCTCGCTAGGGAAGGAATACTGAATGTGCTAGACATCTCACATTTCAGGAAAAGTGCAGAAATAAATACATGTGTGAAGATGCTTCTCAATTGTGTTCATGACAATAAACTCTGGATCGACCACTTAGTAGAGATTAACACTGTGTTTTTTGGGAAAATTACAGGACTACCACCAAAAAGAAAAGATCCAGGCACATTATTCACCAAGGTGGGAGAATGAGCACTCTCATAAGCAATGAAAGATAAATTTTCCACAGTAAGGGGAAAGAGGGGATTGGATGCCCAACATATTAGTAATAAATGGGAAAGGTTTGGAACATAGGTATTGGCATGCAAACTATTGTACAAATGTTGCAGAGACGAAGTGTTGACCATAGTAATTATCATCGCGGAAAAATGTGTAGAAGGGATCCAGATGAACTGGGCCAATTCTCTTAGGAACTACTTTTTACAATATTTCACAAAGGCCCAAGAAAAGGGCACTGAGTTCCATTATGAATGGTTGTTAATATTGGTTTCACTAGTAATACGGTGAGAAATTGTGTATTACCAGTCCATGCACACATCAGGAAATCACACCTTAGCTTGCAGGTATACTAACTTATGGTACATAACACTAAAGAGTAGACAAAATGAGACAAAAATTGTATTATTTACCAACTTATACCATATCATGTATATTGTGACACACACCATGCATTCTAGTAGAAAGAATAACAACATATGAAATCATTGTGCAGTTTAGGTCTGACATGCAACATATGTATGTACAATCTAGGAAGGACCCAACACAACAATGGATGCAAATGAGCTACAGGGTGACATCAGAGGAAGTGGGCCTAAAACCCATATATTAGTATAAGGAGATGAACAAGGGCTCCCATGACCAGTTTCATACCCAGTAGGAGGAGATAATGAATCCAACATATAGGGTAGGCCCATTATATGAAGAGGAGGAACACGAGACCATTTCCAAAGAGATAGAAGATACACAAGGAAAATATCAACCAACTAGAATAGGGGTCACATGTAGCACATCAAGATCCCCTAATAAAGGCACAAAAAATAAAGGACATGGGAGAAATACAAGCAGTGAGAGTGCACAAGAAAACTAAGGAAAAAATACCACCATGTTCATTCTACATATTAACTAAAGGATACCTGGAACAAATTGGCCAACAAATGGATGAAACCACAGAGGATATTTGGGAGAAAGAAACTAAGAAGCAAGAAGCACACCACAAGGATATTGAATATCATATGGTAGCACTCCAACATATGATGGATGCAGAATGCAGTAGGACGCAACATAGGTTGGAAGAAGAGGCAGTCGAGGAATGTACCAAGACATAGGAAGTAATGCAATAATAGTTAGGGGTAATCCAAAAGATCCTGGAGAAAATGAAATTAACACCTACACTAGGACAAGGTGTAGGAAAAACAGGTCTTACATAAGTGACATAAACTATAGGGTTGTTGTCGTCGATAACACTACACAGTGTTAGACAACTGAGAGGGGGGGGGTGAATCAGTGTTACCGTGCTTAAACAATTATGGTTTTTTAAACTCTTTGTAGAGACACTAAATGATGATCACAATAATGTAGGGAAATAAACAATGGCACTTTCAACATCATTCACATATATGAGAAACACAGAGACAGATATTTCCCCAGGAAACCCATGCAGGGTAAAAACCTCTTTTTCTTTATATGATAAGTAATGGTTATATTATTTACAGTATCATACATATGAGCACCAACTCATAATGAGGCTACAACCTCAGTTTTGCAAGCTGCAACTTGCTGAGAGCACCAACTCTCTATTTTCTCTAGCACCCACTAGAGGGAAGCACCAACTCCCTGGTTTTTCTAGCACCAACTAGAAGGAAGCACCAAATCCCTGTGTTCAAGCACCCACTTGAACCTTTGAGGACACAAGTCCTCCCTAGCTCCTCCCAACCACCCTGAAATATAAATATTTGCTACTGAAACTTATTACAGTGATATGATGTTCAACAATGGCTTACCAGACTCATCACTGTTCTGCCCTATTTCGTTGCTTTGTATGCCTCATTGCCTTTCTGCAAACATCACTTGCACTATCTGTTCTTCCACTTTTTATTCTTTGTGCGCCATGTCCATTCACTGTACAGTTCCTCTTATGTGCTCTTCAGTGGCTGTACTCTCCTCCTTCTTCACACATGAATCACCTTCACCAACAACAATCACAACAACCTCCAACAGCAACAACAACCTCTTCTCTTCTCTGTACCGTATATATGTAGCTTCTGTGCATATTGTGCATGCAATATTTTCCATTCCTCTGCATGATCATCTCGCGCTAATCTCCTCCACATATCAAGTGTTCTGCGTGATCATCATCATGACTCTTCATCTTCTCTGGCTGTTTTCCCACGTGTTCAGCATCACTGGGTGTTATGCTGAGATTCCTCAGCTTCTTTGGTAGTTGAGACTCTTCATCTTCTCTGTGATAGTCGAGCTCACCTTCTCTGTTTCAGTTACAGTCCTCAATTCCCATCCAGTTGTCCATCATATTCATTCCTCTTGAAGATTCCCAGTGGCTCTTTACCTTCTCTGTCAATCATCCCATGTGTCTTCAAGTCCTCTGGATGGAACCATCAGTGGTTTCTGGCAGTTATACTATGTCGTGCTACAGTATCCCTCCGATCTCCTTCAAGTTTATTTGTACCATTGGATGAACTTTATTAATCTTGCTACACTAGCTCCTTTCCCAATGTGACTATGGTCATAACCAAGTGCCTATGCAAAAAGCGTTTTTCATGAATTCTTGTTTCATGGATCTGGAGATGTGGCATCTCGACTTTCCAAGTCGCGATCCCTGATACCTCGTAATGGCATGGGATCAACGGTCCTGATCAGAGCTTGATTCTACGGCTACGATTACATTGCAATTTCATATATCACGAAATTGACATTCTTGTTGCATTGTTTCTTTGACATCTCCAAGTTGCGATCCCCGAAAATCCGATATGGAGTTAGATCAACGGTCCATATCTGAGCTTGAGTCTACGGCTATGATTGCATCGCAATTTCACATATTGCGAAACCGACATTCCTGTGGTGAATGTTCTTGTCACTTCCAAATCCCGATCCACAAAACCCCGTGAAGAAGTCAGATCAACGGTCCAGATCACTTCTTGATCTGACGGTTGCAAATACGTCACGATATCGCATATCGCGATTTCAACATTTATGTTGCACTGTTTACTTGCTTCTCCATGTTGCGATCCCTGAAACTCTGAAGTGGTGTACATCTGCTGACGTCACACATGGATTGACACATGTTGAATACTGCCATGTGTCACTCTGATTCGTGACTTACATGTGCCTGAAGTGTTGAATCAGCTGGACACTTGTCATTACCTGGTTTTGCCATGTGTTCCTAGATGGCATGGTTTGCTGACGTGAGTTAGGTCGACGGTCTAGATCATATCTTGATCTGACGGTTCAGATTCAGTCGGGATTTCACACATCATGATTTCAGGGTTCCTGATGTCAATAATTTTTGACATGTCCGACTCTCAATCCCCGAAACTCCGACAAGGACTGGAATCAACAGTCCATATTTGTCCTCGGTCCAATGGTCGAGATTATATCAGGGTATCGCATATCACGATTTCGCGAGTCCTGTGGTTATTATTCTTTTACCTCTTCAACTCGCGATCCTCAAAACCCTGACAGGGAGTCAAATCAACGGTCCACATAACCCCTTGAGATGGACGGTCCTCCTGCTTTCGGGATTTTGTGAGCCCCTTTTCTCCTTGCACTTTAAACACCATGCAGATTTTCCTCGATCCAACGGTGGTCCAATCCTGTGCTCAGATCTAACGCCTGAGATCTATCCTCCTCTTCAGCACGCGCACTTCTTGTCTTTATTCAGATCTGACGGCCCTCATGTTGTCGAGAATTTTGGATGGGATCCAACGATTAGTGACGCTTCTCCTCCAAGCTTACACATCCTTCTTAATTGGAAGAATTTCGACTCTGTGCTAATTCCTCCTGAGCCTACGTTGTTCCTGTTTGTCTATCGATGCACACTCTGATCCTGCCATCTTCACTTTTGTACTTGCCATCAATGACAAGCATACGCTACCTGTTAAGCATTTGCCAACAATCTCCCCCTTTGGCATTGATGGCAACTAAGGCACTCGAATTCTTTTCTCCCCCTTTGACATCGATGTCAAAGAAGGGACATGCTCCCCCTGAGTTGTTGCAGTAATTTTAGGAGGCATTAGATATTCAAACAATACACAACTCCCCTTAACAAGATGGACTTTTTAGGTGTGAAACGAAATGACACCCAACTTCTGTCTGAGATATTCAAACGGTGTCTTGGCTAGGGTCTTAGTAAAGATGTCTGCAAGTTGTTCTGTAGTGGGAATGTAATGGACTTGAACAATCTGATTGGTGACCTTCTCTCTCAGAAAATGATATTTTATGGGAATATGTTTTGTCTTAGAGTGGAGGACAGGATTTTTAGACACACTGATGGCACTTGTGTTATCACAATGAATTGGGATCGGTGCAGTATATTTTACCTCTAAGTCTGCAAGTGTATGAATCATCCATAATACCTGTGTGCAACAGGTAGCAGCAGCAATGTACTCTGCCTCTGTGGTTGATAAAGAAATGGAACCTTTCTTTTTACTGAGCTCGGCTACTAATGAGTTACCCAAGAAGAATGCTCATCCACTGGTGCTTTTTCTCTCATCAACATAATTTGCCCAATTTGCATCTGAATAAGCAGTCAACTGAAGACTTTGATTCCTGGGATACCACAGACCATAAGTCATTGTTTCTTTTAAGTACCTGAATATCCTTTTGACATCTTGGAAATGACTCTGTTTAGGTGTAGCCTGATATCTTCCTACCATTCCTACAACATGCATTATGTCTGGGAGAGATAATGTGATGTACAACAGGCTTCCTATCATTGATCGATATGAGCTTTGATCAACATCAGGTGAATCATCATCCTTGATTAATTTACATCCAGTTACCATAGGTGTACCCACAGGTTTAGAATCTTCCATTTGAAACCTTTTAAGCATTTCTCAAAAATATTTTCCTTGAGAGATGAAGATCCCATCGAGCCTCTGAGTAATTTGCAGACCAAGGAAAAATGACAGTTCTCCTATCATAGACATTTCAAATTCAGACTCCATGGCAGA
>ML781699.1:971191-984385 GCA_009831015.1 Picea engelmannii | reverse complement strand
AGGAAACCCATGCAGGGTAAAAACCTCTTTTTCTTTATATGATAAGTAATGGTTACATTATTTACAGTATCATACATATGAGCACCAACTCATAATGAGGCTACAACCTCAGTTTTGCAAGCTGCAACTTGCTGAGAGCACCATCTCTCTGTTTTCTCTAGCACCCACTAGAGGGAAGCACCAACTCCCTGGTTTTTCTGGCACCAACTAGAAGGAAGCACCAACTCCTTGTGTTCAAGAACCCACTTGAACCTTTGAGGACACAAGTCCTCCCTAGCTCCTCCCAACCACCCTGAAATATAAATATTTTCTACTGAAACTTATTACAGTGATATGATGTTCAACAATGGCTTACCAGACTCATCATTGTTCTGCTCTATTTCATTGCTCTGTCTGCCTCATTCCCTTTCTGCAAACATCACTTGCGCTGTCTATTCTTTCACTTTTTATTCTCTGTGCGCCATGTCCATTCACTGTACAGTTCCTCTTCTATGCTCTTCAGCTACTGCACTCTCTTCCTTCTTCACACATGAATCACCTTCACCAACAACAATCACAACAACCTCCAATAGCAACAACAACCTCTTCTCTTCTCTGTACCGTATATATGTAGCTTTTGTGCATCTTGTGCATGCAATATTTTCCATTCCTCTGCATGCTCATCTTATGCTAATCTCCTCCACATCTCACATGTTCTGCGTGATCATCATCGTGACTCTTCAACTTCTCTGGTTGTTTTCCCACGCGTTCAACATCACTGGGTGTTATGCTAAGATTCCTCAGCCTCTCTGGCAGTTGAGACTCTTCATCTTCTCTGTGATAGTCGAGCTCACCTTCTCTGTTTCAGTTACAAGCCTCAATGCCCATCCAGCTGTCCATCACCTTCACGAACATATTCATTCCTCTTGAAGATTCCCAGTGGCTCTTTACCATCTCTGTCAATCATCCCATGTGTCTTCATGTCCTCTGGTTGGAACCATCAGTGGTTTCTGGCAGTTATACTATGTTGTGCTACAGTATCCCTCTGATCTCCTTCAGGTTTATTTGTGCCATTGGATGAACTTTATTAATCTTGCTACACTAGCTCCTTCCCTAATGTGACTATGGTCATAACCAAGCGCCTATGCAAAAAGTGTTTTTCGTGAATTTGCGTTTCGTGGATCTGGAGATGTGGCATCTCGACCTTCCAAGTAACGATCCCTGATACCTCGTAATGGCGTGGGATCAATGGTCCTGATCAGAGCCTGATTCTACGGCTGTGATTGCATCGCAATTTCGTATATCGCGAAATCGGCATTCTTGTTGCATTATTTCTTTGACATCTCCAAGTTGCGATCCCTGAAACTCCGATATGGAGTTAGATCAATGGTCCAGATCTGAGCTTGATTCTACGGCAGTGATTGCATCGCAATTTCGCATATCACGAAATCGACATTCCTGTGGTGAATGTTCTTGTCACTTCCAAATCTCGATCCACAAAACCCCATGAAGAAGTCAGATCAACGGTCCAGATCACTTCTTGATTTGACGGTTGCAAATACGTCGCGATATCGCATATCGCAATTTCAGCATTTCTGTTGCACTGTTTACTTGCCTCTCCATGTTGTGATCCCTGAAACTCCGAAGTGGTGTACATATGCTGACGTCACATGTGGATTGACACTTGTTGAATACTGCCACGTGTCACTCTGATTCGTGACTTACATGTGACTGAAGTGTTGAATCATCCTGACACTTGTCATTACCTGGTTGTGCCACGTGTTCCTAGCTAACGTGGTTTGCTGACATGAGTCGGGTTGATGGTCTAGATCATATCTTGATCTAACGGTTCAGATTCAGTCGGGATTTCACACATCACGATTTCGGGGTTCCTGATGTCAACAATTTTTGACATGTCCGACTCTCGATCCCCGAAACTCCAACAAGGAATGGAATCAACGGTCCATATTTTTCCTCGGTCCAACGGTCGATATTATATCGGGGTATCGCATATCATGATTTCGCGAGTCCTATGGTTATTATTCTTTGACCTCTTCAACTCGCAATCCTTGAAACCCCGACAGGGAGTCGGATCAACGGTCCACATAACCCCTTGAGATGGACGGTCCTCCTGCTTTGGGGATTTTGTGAGCCCCTTTTCTCCTTTCACTTTAAACACCGTGCAGGTTTTCCTTGATCCAACGGTGGTCGGATCCTGCGCTCAGATCTAACGCCTGAGATCTATCCTCCTCTTCAACGCGTGCACTTCTTGTCTTTATTCAGATCTGACGGCCCTCATGCTGTCAGGAATTTTGGATGGGATCCAACGATTAGCGACACTTCTCCTCCAAGCTTACACATACTTATTACTTGGAAGAATTTCGACTCTGCGCTAATTCCTCCTGAGCCTACGTTGTTCCTGTTTGTCTATCGATGCACACTCTGATCCTACCATCTTCATTGTTGTACTTGCCATCAATGACAAGCATATGCTACCTGTTAAGCATTTTCCAACAATATGATTTTTACGGTAGAATGGCTGCCGTTAGACCAAAACCCGCAGGTGATTAGTAAACTCATCACCGCCATAGTTAATGGATTCACAGGAGGCTGTTAGACCATGTCATGAGTCCCGAAGGAGGTGATGAACACCAATTCAGCAATCTCCCCCTCAACACCAACTGAGGGCTCTCAGCACCAACTGATATACTCGACACCAATCGAGCAAACTCGAACCCGTAACCTTTCGCTCTGATACCAGTTTTACGGTAGAACGGTTGTCGTTAGACCAAAACCCACGGGTGATTAGTAAACTCATCACTACTAGAGTTAATGGATTCACAAGAGGCTGTTAGACCATGTCGCGAGTCCCGAAGGAGGTGATGAACACCAATTCAACACAAAGAGTGATCAAAGTGCCAGTATGGATAGATGGTCTACCCAACCCTGAAAGTTAAGAGAAGACAAGGACTAAGTCACATGGACTTAATCATATCCTAGATGAGTACAAAAGTGTTGCAGAGCTTACATACAGTTATTACGCAAGAATTACACATTCGCTCAAATATTATAGCCACAAAAATAACAAAGGTGGAGGCTGATAAAGAGGAACCACAGAAGAAATATATCAAGGCACTACAGGAAAAGGGCACAATGCAACAATGAGCCAAGAACACAGAAAAGGAGAAACAAAAAGAAGGCAATGAGGAAAAGTAAACTAAGAGGGAGAATATTGAAGAAAAAAGAGAAAGCCGATAAAGTCTAATAGGAAAACAATGAAGAACGGGAAAAGGATGAAGAAATAAGGAAGGAAAAGGAGGAAGTCGAGCAATTGGTGCAGAAATTTCAAGAAACTGTAAAGTATTTATCTAAGGAATTACTAGAATTTTCACTCATGGTAGAGGCCATGGTCGAAGAACAAGTAGCGAAGATTATCGAGGCTATATAGGGCCTTCACAAGAATATCACATAATTGGAAGTGAGTGCAACACCAGGGAAACAACTGGATGAAAGAGCACAAAGGGAAAGGACTACGCAGACAACAATGGTGAAGATTAAAAGATTAGAGAGAGATTGTATAAAAATATGCGATGAAGGCATGCACATGTGGAAAAATATGATGAACACCCTAGAGCTGCAAGCACTAGACAAGTAAATAAAGGCTGCACAGGAACAAGTTATTCAAGTCATGGACCATGTAAATATTATCCCATGAACTGAAAGAATAAAAAAACTATTGGCTAACAGGAAATTAGATATTGTAGTGGAATAGCTAGAAGAATAACAACAGAGGATCACATAGGAGTTGCAACCCTGAGAAGATGAGGCACTCGGGCTAATAGAAGAACTAGTTACTGCGCAAACCACCACAACATTAGTAATGAAAGACACCAAGGAAAAATTAAATAGATTGAAATCCCAGACAATGGAGGAAATTCTGAACAAGGAATCTTAAATCACAATAGAAGTACATAAATCAAAGGAGATCCTCCATAAATTCATTGATACATGGAAGAGCACAACACAATATGCCTAAGTGGCTTGGGACAAGCCACAAGTGAGTGTTGGGATCTTGTTGGGTAGGCAGGTTGGAAAGAGAACAATGAGAACAGATGAGGCACAAAGAAAAGGTGCATCATCAAGAAGATCAAGGAAGAATGGAGAGGAAAGAGAAGAAAATGGGGAATAGGAAGAAACAACCAACGTAAAATCTAGGAAAACTAGTCAAGCATGAGTTGTATCCAACTCATAAGGAGTTGGCTCTAGCTGAGAAGGAGTGGGAGCCAACTCATTATGACCTGTAAATAAAACATGAGAAAAGGAAGCCTAAATAGGAAAAAGAGAAGAAAAGTTTAGAACAAGAGAAGCAACATAAGAACAAAAGAAACATAAGAACAAAAGAAACAGGAGAACAACAATGATAGTAGCAATGAGAGAAATGGAAGAGAAGCGACATGAGAATAAAAGAAGAGACGACTTATGAGTATTATTTTTAGTTGTAGGATGTTCTGCATGTAAATAATTGATTAGTGTAAGAAGATGAATGTATATTGAACATATGTTGTAACACAGAGTGCAACAAAATTCCTTAACTATAATAAAGAATCAAATCTTTTGTGGACGTATCCCAGTAGGGGGTGATCCATGAAAAATTTGTGTAAAATTATGTTGTTGAAAGGTTATTGATGCATGTATTGTTTTAATTCATGTCTATATGGTGCTATTTCCTATCTTTACTATGGATGAATTCTATCTTTACTGATATTGCTGATAGATTCATGCGAAGTAACCTTAATTGTAAGTTTAACTGCTAAATGATAAGAATAGAGACTGATATGCATAAATAGTTAGGTAAATAGGTCAGGTTAACTAGGATATAGTGCGTGAAGGGATATTGTAGTTATGATAGTGTGTTCCTCCCTTCTTTCCCTCACCACTGTAGAATATTGGTTCTTGCAATCCCCATAAATATACCCCAGGTGAGACTTTGCCTACTCGTAGGTGAAGCTGAAAGGTCCAGTATCTGTAGGGTTTTATTGAAATAATTACCTTGAACCTAGGGTCTTGAAGCCATCCACATGTGTGTGCAAACAATTGGTGTTGTGGTATGGACTTCTTGAGATAGTTCTTTTCTTCTTGTGCATCTAAGTTTACTATTGTATTGGATAAGTCTTCTCACCATTCTCCCCGTGAAAGAAATCTAGTTTATCTCACATGGATTTTTTCTCCTATAATGAGGCCTTAAGATGTCCTTTCTTTCAACAGAATGAAAATTCCTCATCATACCAACAATTGGTAGCATTATGGCCCCTCTTCTTACAACAATGAAAAACAAGGGATTCATTATTTGAGGCATACCTCACAGTCTTATTATTCTTATTTCTTTGCATGATATTCTTGTTACTTTCTTTTATTACAGGTCTATGTTGATTCCATGAGATCTTATAATAATTTTCCTCCAATTTTCCACAAGAAGGGTAAGGAAGTAGTAAGATGCCACCTTCATTTGTTACTTCTCTTCCTTCTAATGAGTAGGCTAACTTTGGCATGTCTTTGTCCTTCATAAAAATTATTATGGTTTTCATGGTCATGGTATTTTCACCTCTTCCATCGAATCCTAGGCCCTCATGCTTAACCCATGGTGAGGCTACAATGGGGATCAACATGATTTTCCTTCTCTGACTTATCCCTTTTCCATGATATCCCATCTACCTTAGGATCTTTGAACCAATGGATTATGTATGATTTTTAAATTCACCAATATGTTCTTGCGATACATCCAAGGAAGGTGTGATTACCAAAGTGGTCTCGGTCATAGTGTTGGCATCTACAGTAGCAATGGAAGATAGCCCTGCTTATCAATTTTCTTGGATATTTTTATAGATATTTTATAAGGCCTCCTTCTTCTTTGCCAACTCTTTTTGCAGTTTCATCATTATTTTCATGAGCCTATCCTCTTTCCATATATCCAACTGAATGGCCTTCTCACCAAGGTGTACAAGATACACTCTGTGTGTGTTCTAATAGGTCATCGTTGTAGTGAGGAATTTTTGGTATTATCCAAACTTATTGTTTATGAATCGTAGTAGTTTGGTAGATGTATCAAGACACTTCTCCACCTATACCATCCTCTATTTGAGAATATGAAACTACTCCTTCAAGTGATCATTCTCTTCTAAAATATGTACATTTTTGGCCCTTAATTCTTCCAACTTTTCTTTTATTTCCTTACTTATGATAATGTATGCAATCTTCTATTAAAATTTCTAGCGACTATCATGGTTAAGGATGCAACTTATATGATACCATCTAATCCATAAATAATGAAATTATAGCCCACTCACTTTCACCAACAAGGAAACTATGTATAAATATGTTTGATATCTTTCTCTTAGCCATGTTCTTAGGCTTGTATAGAGTTCCCTTTATTCTTTCCTTGTACAAGGATATATGTGCTTTTGAAGGAAGAAAATATTGTTCTCTCACTACAAGGAGAACACCTTCTTGTGGAGGTTTTTATGGAACCTCGCCGAAAAATTCTTCCCTTAGTTATTTATAGAGGAGGCTTTTAACAGAGTCGGGGGACCAAAAATTCTATAGAGGTTTTTTTTTTGGTGCACCTTTATGGTACATACGCATCAATGCGGACCTAAAACATACCAGATCAATGCATAAAGGTTGAAATGCACCAAAATTTTTAATAGCGAAGTCGTATGGTCATAGGTTTTTGCTGAGGTTTTTTCCCCGATGCACCTTTAAGGTATATATGCATTGGTTAGTTCATGAACAATATAATACTGGTGTGTCCATGTTCTAGTAGCAACTCCATACTTTTAATAAAATTACATGCAAAAAATAAATCACATCAGTGCCATTGAATAGTATGCATCAGTTCCATTGATTAGTATGCATCGGTATGCTCATGAAAAATACAACACTCGTATGTCCATGCTCCAATAGCATTTCCATACTTTATAATGAAAATACATGCACAAAATAAATTTCACTTGTGCATTGAACGATAGACCCTCGTGCACCTCATTTCCGAAACTCTCGTGATTACAAAATCTCAAGAAATCACCAGTGCTCACCTTTCTCCCTAAGACACCTTGTTTCTGGTGCTCTACACTAAATATGATAGCTCCATTGGTGGATTGCACACATTTCTGAATTTTGGAAATTACCATGAATTTTCATTTCCTCTCAATGGTGCAACCATGCCTCCTAGGGACATAAGAGAGGAGGTAAACTTTTGATTACCTTCCTATTTTCATTTTCATCCAATCAAAATTACAATTTAGCTTGAAATTTTGCATTTTTTTCAATTTTTTCTTTCTTTTTCATGCAGTGCACTTAAATGGTTTGGCTCACCTTGAAGTGGTGCATAATTTGTTCAATACATAGTGAGCATCGCCTCCAGTTCATACTGTGTTAAATAAAAATTTAACACCACCTTCAGCGTGTCCATATATGTGCACACCGGTGCAATTCAATCTAGCACAATAAGATAAATTACTAAAAAAAAAAGAAGTACATTCTTTAGAACTTTCTGACACCGGTGAAAAATGGGATTATACCCGCACTGACCCATTAGACTTCATTAACTTCACTTCTATCTCAACCGTGTAGAAAACTTAACCTAGCGTTGCACCAATTTTAACTAATCGTGTCGGGGCATACTAGAAAAATAAATCCTCGACACATCAATGTTTAAACACACTACCATACTTTATAAGGATATACATGCACCGAATAAATCACACCAGTGTCATTTAGAATTATGCACCATTACACTTCACTTAACTAACGACACTTCTAACATAACGACTTATAAAATTTAACATAGTGGTGCAACCATGGTAATCCAATGCCCTAAAATAGGTCACACTTTGGTTCCTCTCATAATTTAGTGCATGGACTCAATCCTATACCACTTCCTCAGTGGTTTTCCTTGTATCTCCTCCTCTGTAGGCCACTTGAATTTCTCAAATATACCATCCTTGTCATTCATGTAGCCATAATATGATCTGACGATAATTCACTTGTAGATCGCATACCTAAACCTCCTCTTCTTTACCTAGATGGGTCTTATTGAATACCTCTTTAAGGGTGGGAAGTATTTTTTAGATCTGAAGTATCTGTAACCAGGTTCGTTACCTGTGGCACTGAGAACATCAATTTTGTTCCCTTCCATGTCAATTATTTTCACCCCTATTATGGCATAATTAGAACTGCCAAGATATACTATCGAAGCTTGCCAATGCATCTTTTCCCTATTTATAAAGAAAGGAACTTGGTGGATGTCTTAATTATAAAATTTTGTCAGCCTCAAGATTGACCTGAGGTCCATATTGTATAGTTAATAGAATTTAAGAAGAACATTTGGAAAAACAATCGATGATCCATAAGCTTTTTCAGCATGTCTTATCACTAAATATTAATATTTTCGTTGGACTCGAACTTCTCTTCCATGAGATGCTCATCTGTGTACTTACTCAAAATTTCATCATGTTTCTTCTTCTCCACAACCATGCACTAGATCACTTTCTCATCCAGAATTGGAACATGGTAAAAAACTCTCACTCTCTTTGTTGTTGGTTTCCTTTGTCCTACTCTCCCATTTCATTCGACACATCATTATATTCCTCGAATAGGATCAGATTAATGAAAATGAAATACTTTATATTGATCATCAGCCTGGATTGCTTCTAAATAGACTTGATCCTCTTCCACTCCCTTAGTGCTCTGGCCCACATCTCTTCCTGTACGAACTGCTGAACTTTCTCCAATATATCATTATTTTCATCATTGTCTCCATAATAACCTACTTCAATTAGATTCTAGATCACATACATAGACCTTTTATTCTTCACCTCACAGAGATTATCAAATATCTATTTGACATCAAGGAGAAATTTCCCAGCTGTACTTGTATAATTCGTTGTTGGAAGATTGTAACATGGCATCTTCGAACAATCAATTGTACAAGTACGAATGAGAAATTCCTCCCCGGTGTCAAAGAGATATTTGATAGCACCCTCGAGGTGAAAAAGAGGAGGTATCTAATGAAATATACAATTTAATTGATTCAATTTATTATGGTGACAATGATGATGAGAATGATATCTTGGAGAAAGTAGAGTGACCCACGGAGGAGGAGATGCAAGCTAGAGAGCTAAGGGAGTGGTAGAGGATCAAGTCTATATAGAGGGAGTCCATTTTTATGATCGAGAGTGGTGAGGTCATTTCCATTAATTTTTTCCTATTAATGGAATATGATTATGTGGTGGAATAAATGGGAGAGAGGGACAAGGGAAACAAAGAGTAGAGAGAGAGAGAGAGAGAGTTTGTTTCCCATGTTCCTCTTCTGGATGAGAAATTTATTGAGAGCATGGTTGTGGAGAAGAAAAAACATGTTGAAAGTATTATTAAGTACATGCTTGAGGATCTCATGGAAGAGTATGTTGAGGCCAAGGCAATGCTTAATATTTAGTGATAATGCATGCTAACAATGCTTATGGATTATCAATTTTTTTTCCAACCATTCTTCTTAACTTCTAATAAATATACAATATGGATATTAGGTTGATATTGAGGCTGAAAAAATATTATAATTAATACATACACGAGGTTAATTTCTCGTTGAATAGGGAAAAGGGGCACTGGGAAGCTCTGACCATAGATCTTGGTTGTCTAATTATGATAAAGTAGGGGCCAATATTATGGGCTTGGAAGAGAACAAAGTTGATGTGTCTGGTACCATAGGAAAGGGACCTAGTTACAAATACTTCAGGGCTACAAAATTCCTCCCCATACCCAAATATCTATTCGACAAGCACCCTTGAGGAAAATAATAGTACGTGTATGTATGTGATTTACAAGTGAATTGACTCTAGTTCATATTATGGCTACATGAATGACAAGGATGATATCTTGGAGATAGTTGATAAGTTCATCAAGGATGATATCCAAGGTAGAGCACTGGGGAAGTGGCGGAGGATCGAGTCCATGCATTAAATTATGAGTGGCACCAAAGAGTGACTTTTGTTTTTTCCTCTAGAAAGAAAAACCTCCACAAAACTTTAATTGTGGAAGTTTTCATACATACTTTATCAATTAAATTGTTTCTCGATGCATTTTTACATAATAACCACTTTGTTGTGATTTCAATGGCAAGAGTGTGCTATAAATAATATAAAATACATGTACATTGTGTTTTCTCAAATCATGTTGATATTGTTATTGTTTTATTTATAAAATGTATAATACGTACGCTAATGATCTCTCTTTTTTTAAATTAAATTTAATATGTATCACTCATTAGAATTTAGAGTTTGCATATAATGTTTAACTTTAGTTTTATGAAATCCTTTAATTTCGATTGTGATTGCGAAAACTAAACTATTAATGTCATATAATGTTAAATTAATCTTCAAGGTGAATTGTTTAGTTTCCAACAAGATACAATATGTTGATTAAACACGTTTACAAAGAAAAAATATTTTTATGAAAGGTTATTTTCGCATTTATTTTATTCATAACATTATAATAATTGTTCATAATTACATTTATAATTGTTATATATATGAGTAGTGATGGTACAAATATTTTCCATATTGGGATGTTCCTTTTTTTTCAATTATTATATTGGGATGACTTATGCGAAGTGTCATATTAGACTATAAAATGCAACTCACTTCATATTAATAATATATTAAATTAATAAAGGTGTTAATAGAATCAATATTCTTTTTTTAGTTTGTAGGTGAAAATGTCAATTTTTAAAAAATGATTCTGTTAAAATTTTATTGAAAAAAAAGAGACATTTATTTTTAAATTATGATGCATGGGTGAGTGCAAGAGTGAAAGCTAATGATGGTCTCTCATGATGCGTTAGTGGTAATGAAAACCTAGAAAAAAAAAATATGTTAACTTGGATGGAATGAATTTTAATATGGTCTAAGAAGTTGAAACATAGGAAATTGAATTAGATTTCTGAATATACAATGTTTATTCATAGACATTGTGATTAACTGGGTCAAATTTATTTTTTTATAGCAATGGTATATTATTTTTCCAACAAAATATAAGGTATATGTTTTTGTTCATGCAGGTGTTGAGTATCTTAACAATGAAATTTCATTCCAAAAACTTGTATACTTGTAGAGAAATCGTTTTTCTTGTGTTGTGTATTTTTTGGAAACTTTTAATATTAGATTTTTTCTAAATTATCAAAGTCAACATATGCCTGAAATTACAACGTCTTTTGTTCATGCAAGCTAAGAGGGTCTTAACATGATCAAAACAATTATATATATATATATATATATTGTATCGTAGGCATTGGTATCCTATAATGATTCATATAAGTCATTTGATAAATGGTTAAGACGAGAAAAAGTTATACTATAAATAAGAGAGGTATGTATTCTAGGATTTTGACATAGGTGAAGACAAAAATAAATTAAAAATAGTAAACAATATTTATTTAAAAAAATTATATATTTGAAATATGCATAGCCAACTCGATCTATGTCTATAGTTTCATCAACAATTGATTTGTTTAGCCTATATAAAAATAACATCAAATACATATATATAGAGTGGTATTAAAAAAAATGTAGGTTTTTATCAATTTGCAAACCGAACCACTAGGTTTTTCATCCCGAACGTAAATACAAGCCAACCAACTCATCATACACCATATCAATTCTGCCCAAAAAAATTGAATTCAAAAGAGCGTGCACATGCTCTAAAGGTGCACATGCGTTCTAGGAGCACACACAGTCTCTAGGAAAGTGCATGTGATCCTAGAAATCATTTCTTTCTCTATCTTTGTCCTCCCTCTCCTACATATACCACACCCCTCACTATATCACTCTCACTCTCCCTCTCTACACCCCATATCTGTCTCCCTCTCTCTCCCTCACACTCCTATACATGGTAAGACATAGACATGGCAATACTTAGACATCAAAACACATAGAAATACCTATAGCTAGACCTTACATTTACATGCCTCAGATTCTCACACCCACTCCTCTCTATCCCGCCATATGCCTCTTTCTCTCTCTCTCTATCTCTTTGTCCCTCACTTCCCTCTCTTCAACCTCTCTTCCACCCTTTCTGTCTCTCCTCATTGTTTGTCTCAGTCTCACTCTCTATGCCCATTTTTCTCTCTCTTTTCCCCCTCTCGGTCTCCATCTATATCCCCCCCCTCCTCTCATTCTCTCTCTAATCCCCTTATATGTCTCCCTCATTTCTTCCCTTCCTCTCACTATCCCTCTCTCTACCCCCCCTCTCACACTCTCACACTCACACACACACTCTCTCTCTCCCCCCATCCCACTTACTCCTCTCTATCTCTCTTACATATACCCCTCTCTCCTTCATTTACCTCTCTCTATACATCACTATTTATTTTCCTCTCTCTCCCTCTCACTCTCTCAACAATCTCTCTACTGCCCTTATGTTCCTTTCTATCTCTCCCTACCACACACACTTTATACCCCCCTATATGTCTTCCTCTATCTCCATCCCACACTCTAACACACTCATTCACAACCTCCCCTCTTTGTATTCCTCTCTCTCCCTCCCACACTCACACACACACACACACACTTTCTAGCCCCCATATATGTCTTCCTCTCTCTCCTTCCCACACTCTCACACACACACTTTATATCCCCCCTCTATGTCTCCCTATCTCTCCTTCCCACACTTTAAAACACTCACTCTCTATCTCCCTCCTTTTTCTACCTCTCCCTACCTCCCCTTTTTGTCTACCTCTCTCTTCCTCCCACACTCTCACACACGTACTTTATATCCCTAGTTTCTCTATTTATATCTCTCTAATTCCACATGCCTCTATCTCCCCCCTTCCTCTCACAATCAATATCACTCTATATCCACCGCGTCCTTTTCCAACCCCCCTCTCTTTCTTTCTCTTCAAACCCTCTCACACTACCACATTCTCTCTCTACCCCCCACCTCCCTCTATCTCTCCCCCTCCATCCCACTATCTCTCCTCCCTTTTTTTCCTACATATACCACCTCTTTCTCTATCTCATTATTGTTAGTTTCACTCTCACTATATCCTCCTCCCTCCCTCTCCTCTACTCTTCCCCCATTTATCTCTTTATATATCTCTATGCTCCCTTCCATCTATCTCCCCTCTTCCTCTCACAATCAATCTCACTCTCTCTCCCCCCCCCC
>ML781699.1:958642-970777 GCA_009831015.1 Picea engelmannii | reverse complement strand
CCCCCCCCTCCTCCTGCTTTGTCTCTACCTAACCTCTTTGTCTTGATCTCTCCCCCTCTCACACTCTCACACACACTCTCTCTCCCCTCTATCCCATTATCTCCCCTCTATCTCTCCTCCATCTACCCCACTCTCCTACATTTACCTATCTCTCTACACCCCTCTATATTTTACTTTCTCTCCCTCTCACACTCTCACACAATATCTCTATTTCCCTTCTATGCCTTTATCTCTCTCCCTACCACACACACTTTCTAACCCCCTATATGTCTTCCTCTCTGTCCTTCCCACACTCTAAAACACTCACTCTCTACCTACCCTCTTTGTCTTCCTCCTGCTCCCTCCCACACTCACACACACACACACTTTCAATCCCCTCTTTACGTCTTCCTCTCTCTCCTTCCCACACTCTCCCACACACACTTTCTATCCCCCCTCTATGTCTTCCTCTCTCTCCCTCCCAGACTTTAACACACCCACTCTATACCTCCCTTCTTTGTCTACCTATCTCTACATCCCCTCTTTTTCTACCTCTCTCTTCCTCCCACACTCTCACACACATGTTTTATATCCCCCATTTATCTCTTTCTATTTCTCTACTTCCCCTTGCCTCTATCTCCCACCTTCCTTTCACAATGAATCTCACTCTCTCTCCACCCCAACCTTGTCCATCCCCCCTCTCCTTCTTTCTCTTCCCCCCCTCTCACACTTACACATTCTCTCTCTACCCCCCTCCTCACTCTATCTCTCCCCTTCCTTCCCACTATCTCTCCTCTATTTATTTTCTACATCTAGCACCTCTTTCTCTCTCTCATTGTTATTAGTCTCACTCTCACTATATCCTCCTCCCTCTCTCTCCTCTACTCTCCCCCCATTTCTCTCTTTATATCTTTCTACCCTCCCTTACCTCTATCTGCCCCTTCCTCTCACAATCAATATCCATCTCTCTCCATCTCCTCCCTATCAAACTCTCTCCTTCCCCCTCATCCCTCTATATCTCCCCCCCATCCCAGTATCTCTCCTACATTTAGCTCTCTCTCTACCCACCTCTTTATTTTCCTCTCTCTACTTCCCTTCTATGATTTTCTCTCTCTCCCTACCACAAACGCATTCTATCCCCCCTATATGTCTTCCTCTCTCTCCCTCCCACACCCTAAAACATTCACTCTCTACCTACCCTCTTTGTCTTCCTCTCTCTCCCTCCCACACTCTCACACACACACTTTCTATTCCCCCTCTATGTCTTCCTTTCTCTCCCTCCCAAACTCTCACACACACACTTTCAATCCCCCCTCTATCTCTTCCTCTCTCTCCCTCCCACACTTTAACACACTCACTCTCTACCTTCCTCCTTTGTATACCTCTCTCTACCTCTCCTGTTTTTCTACCTCTCTCTTCCTCGCACACTCTAACACACACACTTTCAATCCCCCCTCTATCTCTTCCTCTCTCTCCCTCCCACACTTTAACAGACTCACTCTCTACATCCCTCCTTTGTCTACCTCTATCTACCTCCCCTCTTTTTCTACCTCTCTCTTCCTCCCACACTCTCGCACACATCCATGATTTCTCTCTTTATATATTTCTACCCCCCTAACCTCTATCTCCCCCCTTCCTCTTAGAATCAGTCTCACTCTCCCTCCAACCTGTGCTTGTCCAGCCCACCTCTATTTCTTTCTCTTCCCCCTCTCATACTCACACATTCTCTCTATACCTCCCTCCTTCCTCTATCTCTCCCCCTCCCTCCCACTATCTCTCCTCTCTTTCTATCCTACATCTACCACATATTTCTCACTCTCATTTTTGTTAGTATCACTCTCACGATATACGCGTCCCTCTCTCTCCTCTACTCTCCCCCCATTTCTCTCTTTATATCTCTCTAACATCCCTTCCTTCTATCTCCCCCCTTCCTCTCACAATTAGTCTCACTCTCTCTCCACCACCTCCTCCCTCCCTTTCTCTCCCTCTCCTTCCCACTATGTCTCTACTCTCTCTCTCATATATCTAACCTTCCCCACTATCTCTCCCCCCTTCCTCTCACTCTCTCTCTACCCGCTTTCTTTGTCTCCCTCTACCTCCCTCTCACACAATCAAACACTCCTTGTCTATCCCCCCTCTCTATCTTTCTCTTCCCCCCATATTACACTCACACGTTCTCTCCATACATCCCTCCTCCCTCTATCTTTCCCCCTCCCTCCCACTATCTCTCCTCTCTTTCTATCCTACATCTGCCACATATTTCTCACTCTCATTGTTGTTAGTATCACTCTCACTATATCCGCGTCCCTCTCTCTCCTCTACTCTCCCCCCATTTCTCTCTTTATAGCTCTCTAACATCCCTTCCTTCTATCTCCCCCCTTCCTCTCACAATTAGTCTCACTCTCTCTCCACCACCTCCTCCCTCCCTTTCTCTCCCTCTCCTTACCACTATCTCTCTACTCTCTCTCTCATATATCTAACCCTCCCCACTATCTCTCCCCCCTTCCTCTCACTCTCTCTCTACCCGCTTTCTTTGTCTCCCTCTACCTCCCTCTCACACAATCAAACACTCCTTGTCTATCCCCCCTCTCTGTCTTTCTCTTCCCCCCATATTACACTCACACATTCTCTCCATGCATCCCTCCTCCCTCTATATTTCCCCCTCCCTCCCATTATTTATCCTCTCTTTCTCTCCTATATCTACCACTTATTTCTCCCCCTCATTATTGTTACTCTCACTCTCAGTATATCCCCCACCCTCTCTCTCCTCTATTCTCCCCCCATTTCTCTCCTTATATATCTTTAGCCCTCCTCCATCTATCTTCCCCCTTTCTATAATAGTCATTCTCACTCTCTCTCAATCCCTTCCTCCCTCCCTCTCTTTTTCCCCCTCCCTCCCACTATATCTCCTATACTTATCCACTACATCTACCACCTCTTTCTCTCTCTCGTTGTATTTAGTCTCACTCTCACTATATCCTCCTCCTTCTCTCTCCTCTATTATTCCCCCATTTATCTCTTTATATCTCTCTACCCCCTCCCTTCCCTCTATATCCCCCCTTCCTCTCACATTCAATGTCACTCTTTATCTACCCCCTCCACCCTCTCTCTCTCTCTCATACATCTACCCCTCCCCAATATATCTCCCCCTCTTCCTCTCACTCTCTCTCTACTTCTTCTCTTTGTCTCCCTCTCCCTCCCTCTCACACACTCAAACACTCATTTTCCATCCCTCATCTATTTCTTTCTCTTCCCCCCTCTCACAATCACACATTCTCTCTCTACCCCCCTCCTCCCTCTATCTCTCCCCCTCCCTCCCACTATCTCTTCTCTCCTTTTGTCCTACATATACCACATATTTATCTCTCTCCTTGTTGTTAGTATCACTCTCACTCCCCTCCCACTTCTCTCTCTCTCTCACCCCCTCCAAGTATCCTCCTCCTCTCTCTATATATATATCTATCTCTCGCTCTCTCTCTCTCTCTCTCTCTCTCTCTCTCTCTCTCTCTCTCTCTCTCTCTCTTCCTGTGTTTCCCTCCCTCTTACTATCTCTACCCTATTTCTCTCGTACATCTACCACCTCTTTCTCTCCCTCCTTTTTGTTATTCACACTCTCACTCTCTCTCCCACCTCTCTCGCTCTACCCCCCCCCTCTTGGTCTTCCTCTCTGACCCTGTCACACTCTCAAACAATCCATATCTACCCCCTTTCTCTATTTATATATTCCATATAAACCTCACTCTCTCTCTCTCCTTGTATCTTCCTCCCTCTCACTCCCCCACTCTCCCCATCTTTCTCTCTTTTCATCTATCTAACCCCCATTCCCTCTTTCTCCCCCCTTCCTCTCACTCTCTATCCCCCTTCTCTATCTCCCCATTCCTCACTATATTTTTCTTCCCCTCTCCCCCTCTAACACAATCTTTCTTCTTCATTCTGCAGTCCCCCTCCCTACATCACAAGGAAATAAATGGCCTTGACCTAGACATGTCCAGACCTAGACCTAAACCTAGACATATCAATACCTAGACATAGAAAGACCTGGGGCATGACCTAGACCTATACGATTACCATAGAATAGACCGAGACCATGACCTAGACCATGAAATAGATATAGAGCTACATTTAGACGATGACCTAGAGCTTGACGTAGACCATGACCTAGACCATGACATAGACCATGAAATAGACCCCGATAGATTCATCTAAGCCTATGCATAACTTATACTCAATCCTTAACCCCCTCTACACTTGAGTGTTGAGTGCACTATGCATACACCTTTTGTACAACCCTTGCACCCACATCACCCACATATTGGTTCTCTAACCATTACTCTATCCTTGAAAACACTTTCAATCCTAATCCCTTAGGCCTTAGTTTTCCCCATAACCCTATACATGTTTATTCATAAATATGTTTGGTATATAATAAATTATCTATGTGTTTCATTAAGAGCATGCACGTGCTTTTCTGACTTGATTGAGATATAGTTGTTGGTCATTTATCCTCAATAGGAATGTACACGCATTCCTATAACGCACACGCACTTTAGTGTGCATGCATTCTAGGAACGTGTGCACGTTCCTGTTGGGAATTTTTTGGTGCCAAACACAGTCCATCACCTCATCTATTTCAAGGATGAAACAAAATCCATGATATTTAGAAAAGAAAAGTGCACACAAACATGTTTTTCTTATTTTAGTGTTCTTTTTTAATTCATTGAGAATTTTGTGCTATTAGCAAACCATTGTAGGAAAATTTGGAAGACAAATTTGTCAAGTGCAATTGGAATTGGTGTTTATATCTTATTGTGTCTTCTTGTAATTGGAAGAAAAATTTGTTGAAGTGTAATTAGAGTTGTTGTTTGTATATTCTTGTGTCTTCTTGGAATTGGAAGACAAATTTGTCCAAGTCCAATTGGAATTGTTGTTTGTATCTTCTTGTGTCTACTTGGAATTGGAAGACAAGTTTGTCCAAGTGCAATTGGAATTTTTGTTTGTATATTCTTGTGTCTTGTTGGAATTGGAGGACAAATTTGTCCAAGCGCAATTGGAATTGGAATTATTAGATGTGTCTTCTTTTGTAATAAAAAAGCAAATTTCTCCAATTGGTTGTGCCTTATTACATAATACAAAAACAAATTTGTGGTGGGTGTTTGGAAGCCAATTTTTATCTTTAAACATGGGGAATCGATGGATTCAATAAATAAAGTCTTAAAAGAAAAATAAATTGATTGAAAAGGTAGAATAGGAAAAAGAAAAAACAAAGTTATGTATGTCAAAGTGTAGGCTTTCAGAAGAGGGATATCCAATTTCTAGCGAAATATATGGCACTATTGTTTCTCCTACATCACCAAAAGCAAAGCGCAAGAGTTCATTAGAGAGAAATACATCTAGTATCTCATCAAGACAACTTTTTGTGTATGACTAGATGATGGAGTATTTTCTTGGATTTGATTATACAATGGATGAAATTAGAGAAGAAACCAATGTACAACATTGTGGTGAAGAATTTCTTGTGGCCCAATCGCTTGTTGGACAGTCAAATGTTCCATAAAATAGTCAATATTGTGTCCACTCTCGTCCCATATTTGATCCACAAGTGATTGAAGGGGAAATAAATACAACATTGTTAACTCCATAGCAGGGAGGTCAAGAGTGAAAAAATACGAGTTCATCGTCCCTACCTAGATTGAGCATTGTGCGACGAAGAAATCCTAAACACATTTAGGTCGATGAAAGTGGTATAGAATCAATTGAAGGTAATTTACATAATCACACTATTCATTATCACTCTTATAAAATAATTAAAGAATATTTTCAACCAAAATCTGATGCTACTAAATGTCAATTATTTTTAGCTTTGTTAAAATATAGAAGTTTGACTGCTGTTAGGAGAATTTTAGGCATTAAAATAGTCCAAAGTGTAGAAACAAGTAATCATATTGTTAGAAACCTTGTAAATGATTTTAAAATAATTGGTAAGAAATATCATTCTAAAGACCAGAATGCAGCTCGACATGTCTTGTCACAATTAATTGTTAGCAAGATCATGAGAAAGCATCGTTTTCTACAACAAACCTCTCACCACTTTAAATGAAAATTCAAAACCCTTAGAAATTATTCTTATAGAAGAGATAGCCTCGACAGAGGTGGCCCAATAGATTTGTGGGCCTTCACTGGTAGGCTACACTTTTTTGACATGAAGTTAATTGGAGAGATTAAGTGACTAGTTCAAGATTTCTGGCATGAGAACACTAGGCCTTCTTCCAACCAAAAGATATACTAAAATTGAGAAGGGTATATAGGGACTGTGAACCCCATATTAAACACTTTATTGACATTATACAGACAAAATTGTATGAAAGATTCATAACAATACATAGTGCACTTAACTTGGGAAAAATATCTTTCCACAAATGCAAGCCTTGGTATGTTCGAATAAACACAATTCGTAACACACGTTTTTGTATATATCACATTGAGTATGGTTATTATTATGACACACACATGCATAGACACACACACACACACACACACACACACACACATTTCGTGTTTTTCATATCACCCTTTTGCAGGAATGCTTAGCTATATTGCCATCGTCCCCATCTAGAGACTTTATTCACAACATCTTGTGTACAAGGCCAGAGGGTTTTACATTTGATAAAAAAACATTCTTAGATGGGACATGCCCCAGGTGCGGTGGAATGACATTACTAAGAAAGTGCATCCATGTAAGCAATGAGTATGAATTGGGGAGGAAGGAGGTTGCCTTGGAGAGATTTAAATATGTGACATATGATGTTGATGGAGGACAAGAAAGAAAAAAGATACAATTCGTTACTTCCCAAGTGCGAGTTTGTGACTTCATGAAAGACTTCATCGAAAAGACATGACATTATGTTCATCATGTCCATGTGCCTCGATGGCATGAAGAGCATTTTATAATATGCAAAGATACATTTCATGTTAGTATTATGTTATCAATGGTTTATTTTTCTGAGAACTACACCCTTCAACCGCAAAATGATATTCAAAGACAATATTATCACTCAGAGCAGGTCAACATAATGGTCCATATCACATGTAGGAATGGACTAAATAGTAATGAACAAAACAAATTTATATTGAAAGAGTATCACTTCTACATAATCGATGATCGATGCCATGACTTAGCCTACGTACAACATTTTTTTCAGTTGTTCTACAATCACCTTAAGGAGAAGAACATATAGATGGACCGACATTGGATTTTATTAGATGGTTGTGTAGGCCAGTTGAAAAATAATTGTGTATTTCAATGGTTGCATATGTTACACAAAAACCTAAGGGTACAAAACATTTGGAACTATTTTGAGTTTGGGAATGGGAAATGGCAGCATAATGGAGCAAGTGCATGCATAAAAAGAGTGTTACGTAGGGAATAAATGAATTCCGCAACTACTTCCCTCATTCGAGATGAAAAAACCATTGTTGAATGGTGTTCTTCAGTAATGGGAGAGGTAACAGGAACCTATGAAGACCAATGACATAGGAAAGGACATGTACATAGATATTTTTGGGAGGTGGTAGATGTAGATCGATCACAGTGGTATGAATGAAAAATAATCCAGGGCACTCATGGATTCCATTCAGTTAGAACATCAAACAATGCAATAGTTGAAATATGGATGAGAAAAATCTCTTTCTTCTCTGGTCCATGTAGTAGTAATGAATGGGATGATTTTGAATCGATAGACTAGGTTTATAGATGGGATCATGTATCACTCCCCATTGGTCAACATATATATATGGAATTATCCCAATTGGAGGAGGACCAATCAAGTATTTCAACATATTATGATCATGTCTTGGATATCATATTGTCAAGTTCATTGATTCCTTCTATTAATGAATAAGTAGCATTAATGTTTTATGTTTTGGTAATTTATTGGACTCACATTTTGGCACTCCATTTTTTGTAGGGAACATATACACAATGGTTTCCCCAAGATATAATGAATGGGACACTAATTATTGGTTGGAACGATTCTTAGAGGGAAATCATACCCTCATGCAATCAATAATAGACTCTGAAGGTATTGAATTTTCATTTGGGTCGATGGTTATTAAAGGAGAATATCTAACACAGGATTAAATAACGCAAAAGAAAGGTGGTTATGTATTTCAATATTATAAACCAGGTCAATTTGTATACCACCTTACAAACTTGGTTATTGGTACAAACCTCCAACTAAACAATTCCAAGAAAGAACTCATCAATGGAACAATAATTCTTTCCTTACTCTGAGCACGAGAACTTAATGGAGACCATCAATATTATAAGTGATCTCGATGGTCTACTTGAATTTCCATAGGTATGTAGAAGGAACAATATAGGCTTCATTTTGGATTCTATTAAAATATTTGGAATGTTGTTAAAATATACCTTTCCTTCAAATATTTTGATATGTAAAATATTTTGACTATTGTAAAAATATACCTTTCCTTGACATGCCTTTCCTTACCTTGCCTTGCCTTGCCATGCCTTCACTTGCCTTGTCCTTCCTTCACTTTCCTTTCCTTTCCTTCACTTTCCATGACATACCATTCCATTCCATGCCATACCTTCCCATGCCATGCATTCCCTTTCCTTGCCTTCACTTTCCTTCCCTTCACTTTCCTTCACGTTCCTTGTCATGCCTTGCCTTGCCTTACCATGGTCTATCTTTCCTTACCATGTCATGCCTTTCCTTTCCTTCACTGCCTTCACTTGCCTTTCCATTCCTTTCCTTGACTTAATATTCCATGACATGTCTTGCCTTGTCTTTCCTTACCGTGCCTTTCCTTGCCTTCCCATGGCTTTCCTTGCCTTGTCTTCCTTCCCATGCCTTTCCTTCCCTTAATAAAAGTAATTAAATGAAAGGGGGGAAAATTCAAGATTAAAATAGGGTTTAGATAACAAATGCATGTTGAAATGCAAGATGAAACATGACTTCCATGCAATATTCAAGACATGATAGCCCTAAAGGGATGAAAATTATGACATCAATGTAATAAAAGGTGTTAAGGTGTATTCCTAGGGTTTAATTGCGAGGAATGGAAATGGAAAGGAAAGGCATTCCATACCATACCATATCATACCATAACATGCCAAGGATACCATACCATAACATACCATTCCATGGCATGGAAAGGAAAGGCAAGGCATACCATACCATACCTCGTCATACCATGTCAAGGATACAATACCATACCATACCATACCAAGGCAAGGCATATCGTACCATACCATACCATGGCTTGGAAAGGTAGGGAAAGAAAAGCACACCATACCATACAATACCATGGAAAGGCAAGGCATACCATACCATACCATACCATACCATGGATTGGAAAGGTAAGGAAAGGCAAGGCATACCATACGATACCATATCATACCATGGAAAGGAAAGGAAAGTCATACCATACCATACCATACCATACCATACCATGGAAAGGCAAGGAAAGACATGGAATGGGAAGGAATACCATATCATACTATACCATGGCAAGGAAAGGCAAGGCATGGAATTGCAAGAGAAGTTATTGAAATTCATGCATGGCATGGCATGATAAGGCAAGTCATGGAATGGTAAGGAAATGCATGGCATAACATGGGATGGCAAGGAAAGGCATGGAAAGGCATGGAAAGTAATGTAAAGGAATCGAATGGAATGCAAAGGAAATACATGGCATGGAATGGCATGGAAAGGAAAGGCAAGGGAATACAAGGAAATGCAAGGCATGGCATGGCATGGAAAGTAAAGGAAAGGAAATGAAACACATGGCATGGCATGGCATGGAAAGTAAAGGAAAGGGAATACAAGGAAATGCAAGGAATAGCATGGCATAGAAATGCAAGGAAAGGAAATTCAACACATGGCATGGCATGGTATGGAATGGCAAGGAAAGCTAATGGATGGCATGGAAAGGAAAGGAAATGCAAGACATGAAAAATAAAGGAATTGCATGGAACGACATGGAAAGGAGAGGAAAGGAAATTAAAGGAAAGGCTATGCAAGGCATGTAATGGTGTGGCAAGGTAAGGTAATGAAATGAAAGTCAAGGGATTTGTAATGTATCTAGCCACTCATAGGCTAGGCATGTGAACTTCTAGTCCCTTCTCTGGACTAATTCAACCCCTTCTATAGCTTTAAATAATAGGGAAGACATGAAAGGTTCAAATGCATTGATCAATATTCATGCTAAACATAAAAGCAATGAAGCGTACGGAATGCAAAACAATAACCAACAATCATGCATAATCTAAATATTGAATTCAATGATAAATAAATACACTACAGAATAATTCATACACAGGTAGATAATACCTTAATGTAGATCACTTATATTTTATATAAGGGAACCACCAATTGGCTGCAGACAAAGGACGTTCCACCCAACCGTAGACATTGTTTTCCAGGTCTCAATATCAATTTCAACCCTGAGCCAGGTCTATGAATCCACAACGACGGTTCCAAAGTGTTACTCATCTTCCCAAACCAGTCAACACTCAAGCTCTCACAGGCTTCCCCAACACTCACAACAATCCAAGACCCAACTCTCTTCTACCCATCCTGCACCGCCCAAGAGAATGGACCCACACCCTTCTCTTCCACGTAGTCCCTCAGGCATTCCTTCTCCTTCCAGGGCTCCAATGTAGTTGGTCTAGAATATCCATGATGGGACTCTCAGGACTCGCAGCTATGAGAAACGATGGACACAGACCAAGCATCTCAGACATGAAGGTCTCAAATCATGGTTGGATTACACCAACAATCTCTACAACCAATAATACAATGGATGCACTTCAACAATTCATCTTCATTTCTCAATCCAAGACATGCATGAGGAAAGATGAATGAGTGAGGGAATGAATGGAGTGAAGTCTCCATGAGATGTGTAAATAGAGAGAAATGGAGTGCATGTGTGAATGAATGAATGAGTTAGTGAATGAGGGAGGAAATCAACAATAGAACTAGAACCATAACAAGAGTGAGAACCCCCCCAACATACCAAGGATGGGTTTATGTAATTCTTTGGAATCAATAACCTCATGGCCTTCCCCCAAGAATATCGCGTAACTGATTTCCTCCACTAAACGAAATGGATAAATAAAAATAGAAAATAAATAATTACCCCCTCAAGCCCCCCTCTATTGTGGAATCATATCCCCCCCATATAACTCTATTCCTTGTCCATATAGCATACAATGATGTATTTATTATTAATAATGATCAAAACATTCCATTTCGTAGTCATAATTTCCTCTTTCAATTGTTTGGGCACTCTGGCCTCTCAACACTTAACAAAATACATTATTTAATATGGGGCTCATAACTCGGGGTGTTACAGAATGGCATGGAAAGGAATCATGGAAAGGAAAGTAAATGCAAGTCATGCCATGGAAGGGCATGAAAATTCAAGGCATGGCATGACATGGCATCGAAAGGAAAGACAAGGAAATGAAATACAAGTAAAAATATAGCGACCCTTAAAACAAGAAGACATTAAATTAAAGGGGGATAGAAATGCAATATTAAACTAGCACTACTACATATTGTAAAAATTCCGACGTTTTATTTGCGGCGTTATGGACAAAATTGTCCATATTGTCGCAAAATAGAGGAAATTTATAAAAAAAAAAATTCATGTTGCCCGATAACGTCGCTCTTGCGACGTTAACGTCGGTCTTGCCACGTTAACGTCGATATTGCCACGTTTTCCACTGGAACGTCGCTCTTGCGACGTTAACGTCGCTCTTGCCACGTTTGTGAAGATGTATGTCGCAATTGCCACGTTAACGTCGCTCTTGCCACGTTTTCCACTGGAACGTCGCTCTTGCCACGTTTTCCACTAGAACGTCTCTCTTGCCACGTTTGTGAAGATGTATGTCGCAATTGCGACGTTAACGTCGGTCTTGCCACGTTTTCCACTAGAACCTCGCTCTTGCCACGTTTGTGAAGATGTATGTCGCAATTGCCACGTTAATGTCGGTCTTGCCACGTTAACGTCGCTCTTTCCATGTTTGTGAAAATGTATGTCGCAATTGCGACGTTTGCGAAACTAGGTTTTCCATTTTGAATCACACCTCTCCAATTGAGAGGTTTTGGTCCCCAAAAACTTATTGACAAG
>ML781699.1:933723-945121 GCA_009831015.1 Picea engelmannii | reverse complement strand
AGAGACGAAAATTAGGCCGTCGGAAAAACGACGTCATGTGAAACGACGTTTGAGGGGGTCCGAGGTTTGTCGGTCTTTCGACAATAGAAAGTCGCAATTGCGTCGAACACGCCGTCGGAATTTGACCCAAATGTAGTAGTGTAGTGTTTACATAATGAATGCATTATGAAATGTAATATAACACATGAGAGGCATACAATATTCAATACATGATTTCCCTAAAGGGATGCAAATTGTGAAAAAAATGTAATAAAAGGTGTCAAGGTGTATTCATATGGTTTAATTGTGAGGCATGGAAATGGCAAGGCAATACATACCATATCATGCCAAGGATACAATATCATACCATACCATGCCATACCATACCATGGCATGGAAAGGTAAGGCATACCATACCATACCATGGCATGGAAAGGTAAGGCATACCATACCATACCTTGCCATACCATGCCAAGGATACCATACCATACCATACCATGGCTTGGAAAGTTAAGGCAAGGAAAGGCATACCATACCATACCATACCATACCATACCATGGAAAGGCACGAAAATACATACCATACCATACCATACCATGGAAAGGAAAGGCATGGCATGGAAATTAATACCATACCATGGAAAGGCAAGGAAAAGCATGGCATGGCAACACATATCATACCATACAATATCATGGAAAGGAAAGGAAAGGCATGGCATGGCATGGTAAGGCGAGGAATGACATGACATGGAATGGGAATACAAGGAATGGAAAGGTATGGAAAGCAATGGAAAGGCATGGCATGGCATGGCATGGAAAGGCAAGGAAAGGAAAGCGAAGGAAAGACAAGGTAATGAAAGGCATGGCATGCCATGGCAAGGCAATGCAAGGCATGGCATGGTATGGCAAGGAAATGAAATTCAAGGGATGGAATGGCAAGGCATGCAAAGGAAAGGAATTTCATGGCACTGCATGGAAAGCCATGGCAAGGCAAGGAAAGGAAAGGAAAGAAAAGGAAATGTAATGCATGGAATGACATGGCAAGGTAAGGCAAGGAAACACAAGGCATGGCATGCCATGGCATGGAAAGGAATGGAAATGAAAGGCATGACATGTAAATGCATGCAAAGGAAAGTCATTGCATGGCATGGAAAGGCAAGGCAAGTCAAATCAAGGCAATGCAAGGCATGGCATGATGTGGCAAGGCAAGGAAATACAATGCAAGGAAAGGAATGGCATGGAAAGTAATGACATGGAAAGGAAAGGAAATGCAAGGCATGGAATAATAGGACATGAAAAGGCAAGGCAATCCAAGGAAAAGAAATACAAGGACAAATATAACAACCCTTAAAACAAGTAATCATTAAATATAAGGGTTCTAAAAATGAAAACTTAAAATAAGGTTTAGATAAAAAAGGCATGCTGAAATGCAAGATGACACATGACAACCCTACAATATTAAAGACATGACAACCCTAAAGGGATGAAAATTACTACATAAATGTAATAAAACATGTAAAGGTGTATTCCTAGGGTCTAATTGCGAGGCATGGCAATGTTTTTTTTTTATTATTATTCTTGTTTAATTGAAATCAAAATTTTGATTTGACTTTTTCCTTGCAAAATTTAATGGAACATTATATTTATTGTTATATAGGCTAAAATGGAAAACTACATGACAAGACATGGGAAGCTACATGACAATGGCATGTCTTGGAAAGGCATGGAAATGACATGGCAATGGCATGGCATGTCAAGGAATGGAAATGGAATGGTAATGACATGGCATGGCGTGGTATGGCTTGGCAATGGCATGGCATGGCATGGAAAGGCATGGAAATGGCATGGTATGGATATTACATGGGATGGAATGGCTTGGAAATGCATGGCAATGGCATGGCATGGAAAGGAATGAAAATAGCATGGAAAAAGAAATTGAATGGCAATGACATGCCATAGAATGACTTATCAAGTCATAAAAATGGAATTGAAATGGCATGGCATGGAAAGGAATAACATCAATAGGTTTGTCGGGTTGGGTTTGGGAGGGTCATTTTTCTCCTTGTGTTCTCTAACCTGAAAATTGGGTAGGAGTGTGCAATAAACTCTCATAGATGGTGAAGGGAAAATAATAATGGTTTCGAGTCTCCCTGGAGGAGTTTTGGTAGAATAGCATTATTTTCAATGGTGTGTCATGAAATGTAACCTCAAAACCTTTATTTGTAGGTGGAAAATGATACCCATTCTAAGATATAGTTTCCATGTGAACTCTCTCATTATATTGATAAAAATAAATAAGTCTAGTGGACATCATGGAAGACTGAATAAATGTTATTGATAATTGATGGGTTTAACAAAATTTACATATACCCAATACACAAGATAAACAAACATGAGTGCATTAATGAGCCATTGATTTGTCTTTTTGGAATTTATGAAGGTTTACACATAAATCAAACGATTTTATATATTTCATGCATAGAAAGAGGGGAATAATTTGCGTGAACATTGGATATATGGGATGACCTGGGTTCTTCCTTAGTTATCCAACAAAACCCTGGAAACAATTGACCCTTCTGGTAAACGAGAAGGATACACTGCACACAGAGTGCACAATGCAATATGATCACCTAAGATGTCTTATGGGTGATTGAATGACATAAGTGTCTACAATCATGGAAGGGATTAGGGATGTTCCACTTATTTTACTTTATCATGAATCACATCATATACTTCATTATACCATTCATCTAGATTTAACAAAGAGTGGGAAGGAGGGGTGTATGAAGACAGGTAGATTAGGAAATAGGAGGGTGTGTGCATTCCTGGAATAAGTGTGCATTCCTAGAGAACTTGAAAATTCTTGGGAATGTGTGCATGTTCTTAGGAACACACATGCGTTATTTAGAATTTGTTTTTTTGGGGGTGGGAATCACAACTTTAGCGTACATTTATGCTAACTTGGTTTCCTAAGATTTAGTTTTGGGATGGAAAACTGATGCAGGAGCATCGTCAGCAACCAAACGAGCATGAAGGCAGAAGACAGCTGGAAGACCACCAACGCACATTTTTGAATTTTTTTTGAAGCATTAATGTAATGGTTAAAGGGGAGCGTACTTGCATATTGTAAACAGATCAAGAGCGATTCTCTCTCATCTGTAGAAGGTAGAGGCATTTATGCATAGCTAATGAAAGTAGGTAGTTTTGAATGATAGATTAGATAGTTTTAAGAGTAGGAGGGAAAATGGATATCGACACCCTTGCCTTTGTATCATTAGGTAGTTGTATCATTAGCATAGAGAAGGAGAAGAGAGATGTAATAGAGAACTGAGAAGAAGAACCCATGTACAGGAGTTTTGAATTAATATATGAAGATTTGAATCAGATTTCATGGTGTTATTATGTTTTCTGTTTATACATGGTGAATGGTATGTTTACAGTGGTTTTATTCTCTCTGTTATGCATTTTCTTTAATACTGTGTGTATGTATGATTTCATGTTGAATGTTTGAAGTCTGAGAGAGAAAGAGAATGAGTTGCAATTGTTTCTCTTCTTGAGAGAGAATTTCCTGCAAGGAGTGCAGTGAAACGTCTGCAAGGAGTGCGTTGACAAAGGTTCATAGTTTATCTCTGAAAGATCAGGAGGGATACCGTTGTTCTCATTCCAGTAGAAGTGCAAGTGAAGCACAGAAGCCGTGCAAGGTGTGCGCAGGCTGGTTGAAATCTTAGAACTTATCAACCAAGGGGAGATTTGAAAGACTGTTGTTGCAGGGAGTGCACAGAGTCGAAAGATCAAATACCTAGGAGTATTTGAAGGTCTGTCGCAAGGAGTGCGAGCAAAGGCCCTTTTTTGAGACTTGAATTTACCAGTGAAAGTTCAGAAGGGGTAGCGCTTTTGAAGTGCTTGAAGGAAGGTAGAAAAGAGGAATCTTCATGCAGAGGTTAAGTCTCAGTGAAAGAACATTGGTTTATTTAGCAGAAGCTGTCACAGAGGAAATGAGTGGTCGAAATTCTTTGTGGAGAATTCACGAAATAGCGAGGATCGTAGGATCCAAGAGAGATGCGGAGCAGTTAAGCATTGGATCGAACTGAGACTTATTAGTCATTGACCTTGTGGAAAGTTCCATTTCGGAATTCGGGGTTCGTAGGTTGGAGAACCAGAGGCCTTTCATCAGGATTCGTGAAGACACGAAGTCCAAAACTTTGAATCGCCGAAAAGTCCCATAGGGGAGCCTGTCTTTGCTGAACGCATCAGGGTTTGGAATTTCGGAATTTTCAAAGGCGAGAGATAGGGATTCTTTGTTTCGAGATTCCCGAGATAGAAAAAAATGATATGGTTGTGGAGGACATGGCCAAACATTTCAGCGAATCGACATTTCGGGTGTCGACAGTAGAGGGCCGAGAAAACTCGACATTAGGGATTGCGAAATTGCAAGACCCGAAGTCTCGAATTAGCAAAGGGTAGGACGTTATTGTGGTCAAAGGAGATTTGGGTTGGTTCCTGGTGTTTGTTTACGTAGGCTCAATTCATAAGGACTTGTGGATAACACTGTTGTGTGTGTGTGGGATTCCCTGTGGGGAAAACCAAAGATTCAATCAGACTCGAGGGAAGATTTAGAAAGATCCTACGTGGACCTCGACCCAAGGGTTCGGGGGTCTGCATTAAGTGGTATCAGAGCATAGAAAAATTTCTTTGTTTTATGTAGCAGAGAAGAGAGGAACATTTTACAGCCATGTTGTTGAGAAGAAGAGGCAGACCAATTCCTGATCCAGCAGTGGAAAGGGAAATGCGTGAGTTACGTGCTAGGCTTGATGCCATGGAGACAACATAGAGGCACACAGTTAACACTGGAGATATCAGCGAAGATGAAAGTGAAAACAAAGCTGGAAACGAAGGAGAAGAAGTTGCATTCAAGGATGCTACAGATGAACGCCTATTCAGGGTTGTTGCTAGGATAGATGCCAGAGAAAAGATGGACATTCCAGTATATGAAGGAAACTTAGATGTTGAAGAGCTTCTAGACTGGATTAGAGTTCTAGATAAACACTTTGACTATGAGGATGTCGAGGAAGACAAGAAGGTAAAACATGCTATCACAAGACTTAAAGGGCATGTAGCACTATGGTGGGATGAACTGTAGGCAGACAGATGCTTCAAGGGAAAACAAAAAATCAAGAGTTGGGATAGAATGGTTGCAAAGATGAAATCCAAATTCATACCCAAGGATTATAAAATCACTTTGTTTCGAAGGATGCAAAATTTGAGACAGAAGCCGATGTCAGTGAAGGATTACACTGAAGAATTCTACAAGATAAACATCATAGCAGGTCATCGGGAAAGCGATGGTGAAAAGGTTGCTAGGTACATGAATGGTCTGTGATATGACATTCAAGATGAGTATATCATGATGATCATTTGAATTGTGGAAGATGCTTATAAGATGGCTCTAAAGTCTGAAGAGAAGATGAGACAAAAACAAGGTCAAAGAGGCTGAGATAGAAGTCAAACCAGAGGAAAAACAATTTCCCAAGACAGGACTCAGAAGCCTAAAGAAGAGGGAAAGAAACCTCAAACTCAACATGAGAGAGGAGGAAGCTCACAGAGAGGGCAGTATGCTAATAGAAATACTTTTCCTTGAGCTAGAGGAAGAGGAAGAGGCAGAGGCAGTGAAGTGAAATTCTTTGTCTGTGAAAAAATTGGACATAAATCCTATGAGTGTCCAGATAGGAAGAAATATGGTGGTGAGACTCACATTTCCGAAGCTCAAAGATGGAATGTTGAGGCAGAATATGCTGAGGGCAGAAGATCCTTGATGATGAGGAAAGTTCTCTTGAATCCAAAGAACCCAGCCCAAAGAAATAGATTGTTTCAGACTTCTTGGAAGACCAAAGACAGGGTATGCAAAGGCATCATGGACAGTGGTAGCACATACAATCTTGTTTCTACAAGGATGGTAGAAAAGTTGGAGCTAGAGACTATCGTACATTCAATCCCATACAGAGTTTCGTGGCTACAAAAAGGACATCAGGTAAATGTCACTAAACAATGTTTAGTTGAATTTAAAATAGGGGGATATAAGGATGAAATATTATGTGATGTCATTCCCATGGATGTTTGTCATCTATTGTTGGGTAGACCATGGCAATATGACATAAATGTGATTCATGATGGGAGAAACAACACATACACCCTGGAGAAGAATGGGAGAACTCACATGTTGTTGTCGATTAAGGATAAAGAAGTAAAAACATAGACAAACAACAAAATACTTCTCATGAGTGGGAAGGAAATTCTTAATGAGGTTAAGAAGAAGGAAGACAAACATTTTATTGTGGTCAGGAAGCCTAAAATTGTTTTGATCGGTACAAGGATAGATGATTTACTAGAAGAAATCTAGGAGTTGTTGGAAGAATTTGCTGATATAGTAGTGGACGAACTACCTTGTTCATTTCCACTGATCAGAAGTATAAGCCATCACATTGATCTTATACCTGGAGCCATTTTACCAAACAAAGAAACATACAGGTTGACGCCGCACAGGAGAATGAAGAAGTCAAGAGACAGGTCCAGGAATTAATGGACAAAGGATTGGTTAGAGAGAGCTTGAGTCCATGCGTTGTTCCAACAGTGCTTAGCCCAAAGAAAGATGGAGGCTGGAGAATGTGTACTGAATCAAGGGAAATCAACAAGATTACCATCCGATATAGATTTCCATTGCCAAGGATGGATGACTTGATGGATTTCTTGAGTGGAGAAAGATTCTTTTCAAAAATTGATTTGAAAAGTGGATATCATCAAATTTGTATGAGAGAAGGTGATGAATGGAAGACATCATTCAAGACAAATGAGGGGTTGTATGAATGTCTTGTTATGCCATTTGGATTAACAAATGCGCCTAGCACTTTCATGAGATTGATGAATGAAGTCCTGAAGGATTTCATAGGGAAATTCATCATTGTATATCTTGACGATATATTGATTTTCAGCAAGATAGAAGCAAAACACTTGAAACATTTAGCTACAGTGATGAGGAGATTACAGCAAGAGAAGTTGCAGATAAACATGAAGAAATCATCATTTATGAGGACAAAACTCATTTATTTGGGTTTTGTTATCGCTGGAAATGAGTTGAAGATGGATTCGGATAAGGTAGAAGTGATTAAGAATTGTCCATCACTGAAAGGTGTGTTTGAAGTTCGAAGCTTCCATGGTTTAGCTAGTTTCTACAGGAAATTCATCAGAAATTTTAGTGGGATCAGCACACCAATGATGGATATGGTGAAGAAAAGACACAAATATTTTCACTGGACAGAGGAAGCAAAGAAGAGTTTCAATCTGCTGAAGAAGAAAATCACGGAGCAACCAATTTTGGTTTTGCCAGATTTTAGCAAGATGTTTCAGGTCAAGTGTGACGCTAGTGGATTTGCAATTGGGGTGGTCTTGAGCCAAGACGATAGGTCGGTCACATATTTAAGTGAAAAATTGAAAGAAGCAAAGGTCAAATACTCAACATATGACAAAGAGTTTTATGTTGTCATAAAAGCGTTAAAGAAATGGAGACATTATTTGGTTCCTAAAGAGTTTTTTTTGTACAACGATAATCATGCTTTGCAATTTGTGAATCAATAGGACAAGTTGAACCAAAAGCATGCTAAATGGGTTGAATACATGCAGAATTTTACTTTTGTGATTAAGCATATTTCTGGAACTGCTAACAAAGTTGTTGATGCTTTGAGCAGGAAATGTTTGCTTATGCAAGAATTCAGAGTCAAAACATTGGGTTTTGATAACCTCAAAAAAATGTACAGAGATGATCCAGATTTTAAGGAGGCATATGAGGCATTTGAGAATCTAGTTCTTAGGGACAGAAGCCAATGGACTGAGTATATGCTCTAGGATGGATTATTATTCAGGGGAAATCAACTATGTATTCCAAAATTCTCCATGAGGGAGAATATGTTGAAGGAAAAACACAACGGAGGATTGACCAGACACTTCAGTCATGATAAGACATTCTCAAAGTTGAATGGATCATATTTTTGGCCAGGGATGAGGACAGATGTTAAGATATTTGTGGACAGATGCAGAATTTGTCAACACACACAAGGAAAAAGGTAGAACACGGGGTTGTATAAGCCATTACCCATACCAGAAATACCATGGGATTCAGTGAGCATGGATTTTGTATTGGGACTTCCAAGGACACAAAGAGGATTTGATTCAATCTTTGTGGTGGTTGATAGATTTTCCAAGATGGAACATTTTACACCATGCCAAAAAACCATTGATGCAACTCATATTGTGAACGTTTTTTTCAAAGAAGTCGTCAGACTTCACGGTTTTCCGAGTAGCATTGTTTCAGATCGAGATACCAAGTTCGTGGGAAATTTCTGGAGGACTTTATGGAAGAAGTTGGGGACAAGATTGTCTTTTATCTCAGCTTATCATCCTCAGACGAATGGGAAAACAGAAGTTGTGAACATGAGTTTAGGAGATTTACTGAGGAGCCTAGTGACTGAACACCACAGTCAGTGGGATCATATTCTGCCACAGGTGGAATTTTCTTACAACAACTCATACAACATAAGCATAGGGCATAGTCCATTCCAGATTATATATGGAATGCATCCAAGGGGATTTTCTGAATTGAAAGGTTCAGAACAAAATGAATTCAGAAGTGCTAGTGTAGAGGACTTTGCAGAAGCAATGAAGGAGCTTCACAGTCGAGTTAAGGAACGATTGCAAAATTCGAGTCAAGAGTATAAGCGCAGAGCAGATCAACATAGGTGAGAACTTCAATTTGAGGTTGGTGATCTAATACTTGCACATATGAGGAAAGAAAGGTTCCCAAGAGGAGCATATAACAAACTAAATATGAAAAAGATTGGTCCATGCAGATTCATGAAGAAATTTGGGGAGAACGCATATGAGATTGAATTACCCAATGGGATCGAAATTTCACCGATATTCAATGTTGTGGATTTGTACCCTTACAGAGATGAAAAGGAAGGAGCGGAGGATGAAAAGAGAGAGATTCAGTGGACCAAACAAACGCCTGTAGTTGAAAATCCACAGATGGAAAGAATAATTGACAAGAGAGTCAGCAAGAAGACCAAGAGAAAAGAGTATTTTGAATACTTGGTCAAGTGGAAAGGACACCCAGTTGAAGATGCCAGTTGGGAGGATGAAGAAAAAATTCAGAAGCATGGACAGACCATGCAAGATCTCATGAATAGGAGTTCATGAAAATTTTCAAGCGAGAGAGTATGATGCAGGAGCATCGTCAGCAACCAAACGAGCGTGAAGGCGGAAGATAGCTGGAAGACCACCAACGCATGTTTTTGAAATGTTTTGGAAGCATTAATGTAATGGTTAAAGGGAAGCGTACTTGCATATTGTAAATAGATCATGAGCGATTCGCTCTCATCTATAGAAGGTAGAGGCATTTATGCATAGTTAATGAAAGTAGGTAGATTTGAATGGTAGATTAGATAGTTTTAGGAGTAGGAGGGGAAATGGATATAGACACCCTCACCTTTGTATCATTAGGTAGTTGTATCATTAGCATAGAGAAGGAGAAGAGAGTTGTAATAAAGAACTGAGAAGAAGTACCCATGTATAGGAGTTTTGAATTAATATATGAAGCTTTGAATCAGATTTCATGGTGTTATGATGTTTTCTATTTATACATGGTGAATGGTATGATTACAGTGGTTTTATTCTCTCCGTTATGCATTTTCTTTAATACTATGTGTATGTATGATTTCATGTTGAATGTTTGAAGTTTGAGAGAGAAAGAGAATGAGTTTCAATTGTTTCTCTTCCTGAGAGAGAATTTCCTGCAAGGAGTGTAGTGAAACGTCCACCAGGAGTGTCTTGACAAAGGTTCAGAGTTTATCTCTGAAAGCTCAGGAGGGATACAATTGTTCTCATTCCAGTAGAAGTGCTAGTGAAGCACAAAAGCTGTGCAAGGTGTGCGCAAGCTGGTTAAAATCTTAGAACTTATCAACCAAGGGGAGATTTGAAAGATTGTTGTTGCAGGGAGTGCATAGAGTCAAAAGATCAAATACCCAGGAGTATTTGAAGGTCTTTCACAAGGAGTGCGAGCAGAGGCCCTTTTTCGAGACTTGAATTTACCAGTGAAAGTTCAGAAGGGGTAGATCTTTTGAAGTGTTCAAAGGAAGGTAGAAAAGCAGAATCTTCATGCAGAGGTTAAGTCCCAGTGAAAGAACATTGGTTTATTTAGAAGAAGTTGTCACGGAGGAAACGAGTGGTCGAAATTCTCTGTGGAGAATTCATGAAATAGCGAGGACCGTAGGATCCAAAAGAGCTGTAGAGAAGTCAAGTGTTGGATCAAACAAAGACTTATTAGTCGTTGACCTTGTGGAAAGTGCCATTTCAGAATTCAGGGTTCGTAGGTTGGAGAGCTGGAGGCCTTGCATCAGGATTCGTGAAGACGCGAAGTCCGAAACTTCGAATCATCGAAAAGTCCCATAGGGGAGCCAGTCTTTGCTGAACGCATCGGGGTTCGACATTTCGGCATTTTCGAAGGCGAGAGATAGGAATTTTTTGTTTTGGGATTCCCGAGATAGAGAAAAGTGATACGGTTGTGGAGGAGGATGCGGCCAAACATTTCGGCGAATCATCATTTCGGGTTTTGGCTGTAGAGGGCTGAGAAAACTCGACATCAGGGATCGCAAAATTGTGAGACCCGAAGTCCTGAATTAGCGAAGGGCACGATGTTATTGTGGTCAAAGGAGATTTGGGTTGGCGCCTGGTGTTTGTTCACGTAGGCTGAATTCATAAGGACATGTGGATAACATCGTTGTGTGTTTATGGGATTCCCTGTGGGGAAAACCAAAGAGTCAATCAGACTCAAGGGAAGATTTAGAAAGATCCTACGTGGACCTCGACTTGAGGGTTTGGTGGTCTGGATTAAAAACCTAGCAATTTGGTCTCCAAATAGATAAAATCCTCCATTTTTATGAATACCTCTTTATATCTCCATTTGTTACGTTATTTTTCTATAGGGTACAAAAATCCATTGTTGATGAAACTATAGGCATAGATAGAGTCATCTATGTAGATTCCAATTATATAGTTCTTTTTTAAAATTGATATTGTTTACTATTTTTAATATATTTTTGTCTTCACATATATAAAAATCCTAGAATACATAACGATTTTATTTCTTCTGTAACATTGTATCATCTTAACCATTTCTAAAATGAGTTATATGCTACACTAGAAGAGACTAATATCTATGATCTAAAAAATAAGATTTTTTTTTTATAATGTCAAGACCCTCATAACTTGGACTAACAGAAGGCATTGCAATTTCAGGGATATATTGACTTCCATATTTAATATATATATATATATATATATATATATATATATATATATATATATATATAAT
>ML781699.1:898720-933606 GCA_009831015.1 Picea engelmannii | reverse complement strand
TAATATATATATATATATATATATATATATATATATATATATATATATATATAATTAATATTGCAAATTTAAAAAAAAAAAAACGACACTAGAACAATGGGTTCTCTACAATCATACAAGTTTTTGGAAGGAAATTCCATTCTTAAGGTACTCAACACCTACACTAATAGAGACATATACCTTATATTTTGCTAGAAAAATAACAGAAAATTGTTATAAAAAACCTAATTTCATGGAGTTATTCACAATCTCTATGAATAAAAGTTCTATATTTGGAAAGCTAATTCAATTTCCTACATTTCATATTTTTGCACTTTATTCAAATTCATTATAAAACTACCTTGAATAATCCCTCCAAGTTAACATATTGATATTTTTCTAGGTTTTCATTGCCACTAACACATCGTGAGAGATGTAATACCCCACTTTTGATTTCCCAAATTAATAATGTATTTTTTTAATTGATCAGAGGTCAAAGTTCCTAAATAATTAAAATAGATAATAGTGCATAGGAAATGTAATACTTTGATCATTACTAATAGTAAAATACATTGTTGACTGCGGGATGGAAAATGTCAAGAGTTATAGGGAGATATGATTCCATGAATCAGGGGAGACCAAGGGACTAAACCTTACACCTTTTTAAATTAATTTTCACCCATGGTTTTGTTGGGGAGGATATGAGGGGGCACAGGAGTCTCTTGGGGGGACCACATTCGCCTTGGAATGCTTGGATACAAAATCCTATTCTCGATTGTCTTGGAGTTTAGTTTTTCAAGGGGTTAATCACTTAGTCATTATTTTTGGTTCCTCATATCCAAGCATAAAAAATGAAGCAGAGGAAGAAACAAGACATTGTTTATTGTTTGTAAATAAGTGTTGATCACTCTAGTAATGAATTGGTTCCTGAGTGCATGGATGCATTAGAAATAAAAGAAACCTTTCCACAAATGCAAGTCCTTTATATCTCTAACATTGATATTCTTGACTAGTTTCACTAGAACCATGGAAGGAGGTGGATATCCTAAGGGACTTTGTGGAACTGAAGGGGGTTCAATCTCTTGGGGTGTGGATGTTAGGAGTAGAGAGATGGTGAATTTTGGATTGTTTTGTTTTGATAAACCTTTAGAGATTGAGTGATGAATGGCTTGTGAAGTTAAGTGTCACTCTGGAACCCATCCTTGTGGATTCATATCCCTATCTTGGGGGTGAATTAATGTTGATACTTGGAACGATGATGTCTAAGGTTGGGTGGAATGGCCTTGGTCTCTATCCAGTTGGCGACCATTTTTGTTAAACATAAGTGCTCTCTATCATGGTGATTCTTTGCTTATACATAATTATTTCCATTTTGTATTGTTTATTATCTATGAGATATGCCTTATTAATGTTCCTTCTTGTTGGTTATTGTTATGCATGGCATGTTGTTCTTATTTCATATTTTAAAATGAATCTTGGTTACTATATGTGTTAGTTCATGATTTTTATATTTTTTTTGGTATCAGATATTAAAACTCGGTTAAATAAGAGGTTCTTGAGGTTGTGTGGCTTGATCTTAGAGGATGGGACATGACATATTGGTATTAGAGTTGTTGGTTTACAACACCAGGCCTTTGAAGGACATACTACATTATATGACAGTGTTAGAGGGGAGAGATTCCTGGAGAAACGTTGTTGTTTCTTGACCAAGTTTTGATGAATACTTGGTCATATTTGACCGTCTTTGGGACTTTGACAGCCTGTCGAAGATGGAGTTCCAAGCGAAGCTAAGATCATGGGATCTCAGACCAATTTTTGGGTCCTTTTTGGGTTTTGGGACAATGTAATGGGAAAGGGATGTCGGCCCGTGGGTTTACCCATGCTTAGGCCCACTTTTGTAATGTATAAATAGATATCTAGGCAATGTATGTAGAGGAGGAGATTAACCAAGGGCTTAGTCCTAGAAGTGATCTATGTGATTGACTTGCAGAGCTGAGTGAAAGTATTGTAAGTGTTGAGTGCACAGATTGTAAGGAGGCTCTATGCTAGATCTACTCAAGGAAGGAGGATCTAGCGAGGTGCACGCAGATCTCTTGTCCTATGCAGAGTAGGATTTTGATAGCTCTGTGTTGTAACCTGATTGACTAAAGCTAATAAAGAAGAAAAGTTGGTGGACGCAACCCTAGGGTGGGGGTGAACCATACAAATATCGTGTGTTGTGCTTTGTGTTTCTTCTTAGATGTTTTGTATTGCTAAGTGCTTATATGTGATATGAATAAAAAGAAGTGATATATGAATGCTTTGTGTTCTAAGAAAGGTAAAAGTGGAAGTTTTTGAAGAAAAGAGGTAAGATCTGTAAGTTCAGTGTTTTAATAAAGGTAAGAATAGTTAAAAAAAATTAGATCTGAAATATTTGTGCTCTATAGAAGTAAGATAAGTGAATTGTTTTTGTTACTAAAGAATGAATCCAGGTATGTTTGATAGATTTTGTCCTAGCTTGAAAACTAGGGCATTAATAGATGAAAGAAAGCTTTATATGAATAGATCTGATAAGTACAGTGATAGATATGTTATACCTATGCATAGAAATAATGTTTGGACTAACAAATGGATGTAGGATCCTAGAAAGAATTTTTTGCAGGCTAGCTACCATGATTTTGGTGCGCAGTACAGAAAATGTTGGGGATCATTTAAAAAGAAGAGAGGATTAACCCTATGTTACAGTTGCAGACGATTGGGACATCTAACTAAGGAATGCCCTGGTGGAAAACCTAGTTGTCTCTGTTGCAAATATTTGGACCATAAAGTATTGGATTTCCCTAGAATGATTGCTAAGATTGAAAGAATGAATCTGCATGAAGAAAACCCTAAGGAAGATCCATAAATAGCAGAACCAGAAAAAATATTAATACAGGTGAAAGAAACTTTGAATGGGCATAAAGATGTCAGTTTATCATAGATTTTCAAAAACAAAGAGCAAATCAAGGTAAGAATAGGAGACTTCGACATAGACTGTGTTCTGGATGAGGAAACACAGGTGAATATTATGATAGAAATCACTTGGGAAACCCTAGGAAGGCCTGCTATGATTCCTTCATTGGGAGGAATAAGTTTGTTTAAAGGAAAATTGGTAACCCTATGTGGAAGGATTACCTAGATATCTCTGAGCATCAATGGAACTTCAATAGAGGAAGAATTTGAAGTTATCAAGTTTATTGAGAACAACACCCCATTTACGACTTTGTTAGGCAATACCTGGATTGAGAAAGACCAGATCCGAAGAAAAGAAGAAAAGGAAACCCTAGAAACGAAGAAGCAAGACCTAATGGATTTCATGACTAGAAAGATTTCCTACTTGATGAAAGAACAAGATAACAAATTAGAGCTATTTGACACCAGGAAATTAGATGTCGAAGTTGTAAGAACACTAGAAGAACCACAGGGGATTGAGATGCATGTTCCAGACGATGAAGCGGTATTACCCTTGAAATCGAAGAAAGAATATCGACAATGTGAACTGACTATATCTGATGAGGATAAGAATCATAATGGAAAAGGGATCACCGAGATGAAGCTCACCGGGAAGAAGGCTAGAAAGCTAAGTAAGAAGAAAGCCTAGGTCGAAAGACTACAAAAGGTTCCAGAGGGAGCCTCGCAGAAGGAAACATTGCAAAATTAGAGCTTCATCGAGATATCATAACAACGACATAGGGCACTTCACCATGGCGAAGCAATATAGTCATTGGAAGTCGATTTATCCATTTGACTACCACTCCAAATGGATTAAAAAGCATTGATCACGCCATAACAGGAAGAACACGAGTTAATGAAGCCCCATATCCATTACAAACGAGTTGTTACAGAATTGATTACTTATTTCATCGTGCCATGCACGGAAGACACTTTTGCTGATTGAGAATTTGAGCCTGTAGACTACATGAATTGTGACTAGTTATTACTATACTCTTACTCTTTACAGTACCTACCTTACTTTGAGAACCCGTGATATTGATAGTGAGCATATATGTCTGACGAATTTAGCATAGTTGAAGAATCTGTAAGAGAAGTACTCGCTAGCCTCAGAACCGAAAGAGTCATGTTAGAGAGAGGAATGTCTACAGATTTATAGGCATCATCGACGAGAGGAGTGAAAGCCTCCCCGTCAATTGCTCGAGAAGGAACATCCTGAGCTGAGGCAGAAAGAAGAACCAAACATAAATACAATATGGCCAATGCGAAGTTGGTTCCATCCATCCTACCTACTTACATACCACCTATGAGCAATGCGATCAATAGAGACAGGGTACCTAGGGACTTTGAGTACACTCTCGTCACTACATACCTACCGAAAGGGGTACGCATAGTGTGCATAGACCAGGACAATATAGTGGCCCTGAATTTCAGTGACTACAACCTCGGTGATCGGAAGGTTTATGGCATGCTCAATCCATATAAATATCTGACGAAGATGAAGGGAAAGAACTTGAATATCGTCCCTCACTAGTGGACTATGAACCTCACGCAATCCACCCTGCTGAACGTTATGAAGATACTGCACTTTGGCAGACACCAGGAGGTGAATTCTTATGTGAAGCTACTATTGGCGAGATACCATGGAGGATATTTATGGTTAAACCGTCAAATAACAGTTGATCTAGCACTGATCAATTAGATCACTGGGCTTAGCATGCAGGGCCCTGATCCCCATGATTACTATCCTGGAAAGACCGTGGATCGCACTCTTGCACAGAATATCAAAGACGCCTATGGTGATGTTGATAAAGGCATGCGTGGATACAAGGTAGCTTCTATTGAAAGTAGCGCAGTGGCCTCACATGTAAACTGATAGCAAGGAAGTCAGTACGCAAGAATCGACCCATGAAACTATCCAACTTTGTATTAGACCTTGCAGGGAAGTGCGCAAAGGACTACAGATGAATTGGGCAAAGTACCTGGTGAATCAATTAGAGATTGACTGCAGAGAAGCCCGGGATCAAGGGCATGAATTCCATTTTATTTGGCTCTTGATACTTATAGATTTTGTTGCATGGGAGCTACCGGAAGGTGAAACCTTCCCGGACATCGACCCCTTTGAACCACTGGCCGCGAAGTTTAGTACGATATGGTACTCAAATGATATGAACAAGAAGTGGTAATACAATGTCATCTTCCATACCTACTACACCCAGTTGAAGCTCACAATCCAATCTGACCCTCGCATGACCCCGAATACTTTACACAGGTTTCAACCTCTGATGAAGTTCAATACGGACTGCCATTTCATATACATTACAACACCCACTGATGAAAACAAGGAACAACTTCAGTATTATTATAAGCTAACAGAGGATGACCTAGAGGAGATCACTAGGGAATGGTCGACTAACCTCCTTATTTCAGTAGACCCCACAGAAATTTCCGACATCGACAGCCCAGAAGCTGCACAGGACACACTTGGCCTAGTAAGACAAAGAAAACTAAAAAGACAAAGAAGGATGAGGAAATCTAGGATGTATACAACAGATATGTAAGAATTGCATCCATTACACCAAAGCAAGGAGGTAATGTCAAGGACTTAGAAGAATTCAAACAGAGGCCAAAAGATGAAGTAGAAATCCTAAAGAAGAGGAAGGGTTCACCTCCAAAACCTTCCTCCCGAAAGAAATCAAAAGCACTCGTAACTAAGCTACAGACCATGCTCACTCCAAATGACTTTAGTTTCCTCATCACTGCTATGAATGAAGCCATATAAGAGATAACATAAAAATAGGAAGCTAAGCAAGAGAAGGATGCTATCCAAGAGAAATTTGAAGAAGACAGGGCGAAGATCCAAAAAGAGAAAGAGCAACTACTTGCGAAGAAGATAGGGATTGAAGAAGAAGTCAACAGAGCATTATCCTCTATGACCATCTTAGAGGAGAAGGCATAAGAGCCCATACAATGCCAAGTGATGAAGCTTGTCGAAGTTATTCAACAACTTCAACAAAGATTCGTGGAATTAGAACTTCAAACCATACCAGAAACCCCGGAAGAAGTGCGTGACCAACGCGAAATGACTGCCCAGAGAACAATAGAAGGTATTAAAGAACTCACTGAGGAATGAAAATCATTAAGTAGTAGAAGTGTGCAGATATATGAAAGCCTAACCGAGAATCCAAAATTGCATAAATTGGAGTTGCAGCTGTAAGAGCTGAAGCATGAAGCCGAAAAGATATAAGTGCAGCTAAAGGCCCTATCACCCATAAAGAGAATGAAGCGGTCTCACGAGAAATGCATTGCTTAGTAGTAGATTCACATGCTTCAAAATAAAGTATTGGAGGTCACTCAGTGAATCCAACCCATGCAGGATAAGGCATGCATGTTACTTTTGAAGATCAAGACCCAAGGAACAGAGCTAGAATAGGTTGTCATCTCAGCAGAGAAGCGCCTCGATGGACCAATAAATGACGCACTCAGCCAGGACTTCGTCGAGCAAGAGGAAAAAATAATGTAGTAGGTTGAGGTGGCTTGAGCCAAGCTCAAATAATTCAAAGCATAATTGGTCAGACCTGAGTGACTCATGACGAGTCACAGGTGAGTGTTGGGGGCCTGTTGGCCCTTGACCAAGTTTTGAGAAATACCTGGTCATATTTGACTATTTTTGGGACTTCAACAGCCTGTTGAAGATAGAGCACCAAGAGAAGCAAAGATCACATTATCTCGACCCACTTTTTGGGTCCCTTTTGGGCTTTGGGACACTGTAATGGGAAAGGGATGTTGGCCCATGGGTTTACCCACGCTTAGGCCCACTTTTATAATGTATAAATAGATATCTAGGTGATGTAAGTAGAGGAGGAGATTAACTAAGGGCTTAGTGATAGAAGTGATATATGTGATTGACTTGCAGAGCTGGGTCCAAGTATTGTAAGTGCTGAGTGCACATATTGTAAGGAGGCTCTGTGCTAGATCTACTTAGGGAAGGAGGATTTGGCGAGGTGCATGCAAATCTCCTATCCTATACGGAGTAGGATTTTGATAGATCTGTGTTGTAACCTGATTGACTAAATATAATAAAGAAGAAGAGTTGGTGGACGTATCCCCAGGGTGGGGGTGAACCACGTAAATACAGTGTGTTGTGTTTTGTGTTTCTTCTTAGATGTTTTGTATTTCTAAGTTCTTAGATGTGATTAGATAGACTTTCTTATGCTTAGTGCTAGAGATCTATATGAATGTGAAATCTGATGTGTATGAACATGCTAAGTGTTTGGTCTACCAGATTTGATCTATCTTGTTGTTGCTAAGTGCTAAAATAATCTAGACCTAAGTGAATGTTGTGATGCTTTGTTATAGTGGTGAAGTAGATCTAAGTGGAATATTGATAAATGATCTATGCTAATTTCTTGCTAAGCGATACGATCACAGATCTGTGTCCCAGCTTAGGTTGCAGACACTTGAGTCTTGCAACCATCCCTTCCTCTACCTTGGGTGAGACTTCATCTACTTCCCAGGTGTTGCCGAAAGGGTCGGTAGTTAGGGTTTTGTTGGTGTGTTGTTGTAGTGTTGAACCCTAGGTCTGCCCCTATGCCAACAAACATTTTCTTAATATCCATCAAAGCTTTGTTTAGATGATTCCTCACGACCTTGACTCTCCATGGATCCTCCCTTCCTCGATTCAGGTCTTGGAATTGACATTTACACCTAGAAAGAAAAACAACACATCATAACCACTGATTGAGCTTTCATGTGGGTTATCCGTCATTAATCCATGACGGGATTTACTTTTGTTTATACCACGCACATAAGAGGATAGTCGAATGAACTGTTTATAAGTAGAAGGGGAACCTTGTATTACTTGTTTGTGAATCATAGAAGAGTCAAAGAACCATGTAGAGCTCGTGCATGATATAATACTTTTCCTTGGTGCCCTGGATACCATATATTAGAAAAATATAAGTGGTTTCATGTGTGGGAAGTCGACAACATAGTGGGAAAATACCTCGATGCACTTGATGGGTTGGTGGTCTGGTGGGCCCATATCGAACCCTTAGACCCTCAAAAGTTTTAAGTCCTATTCTGCAGCGATGTGCTGATATCCCAGTATCCCCATGGTTAGATTCCCTAGTCACCCGATGGTCAAATAAGACTATAGTTAGTATTGGGAGAGTAGAGACACTAAGCTTGGTGGGGTGGTGCACCAATACTAGACCCCCAAAAGTTTCCAAGCTCATTATTGAAATCTTGATGTCCTGGTGGGACAATGGCCACGTTATCTAGCACACCCAACATAGATGGGAGGGTCCACATGGACTCTACGTTAGAAGGAAAAATGTCAGAAAAAAGAAAGTGTGACATGTAACTGGTACCACATCATTTTTTTCATCAGATACATGCCAATGCCACATGCAACGTTGTGGTTATCCCATGTGTCACAAGGATAAGGTGCCATGTTTCTAGGTGTGAGTTGGACTCCCCACCTTAGTTCCTTAAGTGTTGACCATTGGATATAGAGGTCGAGATATCTTGGTCATTGATAATTCTTAGGAGTAAGTTTGTGTGGGGTGCACCCGGTGGGTTGGTAACCTAGTGCACCCAGTGGGCCAATATCGGACCCCCATACCCTCGAACATTCTTGATCCCATCCTTAGTTGATATCCCATGAAAACCTTCTTAGGAACTACGGTGTAGAACCTTGTGGAGCGACCAATGAGCTCATGGGCCCATACCAGACCCACAAAAGTTTCCAAAATCACCTCAATGTTGACCTTTAAATACCCTAGTGGGATGATCGGTGCATCATCTCCCACATCATTACCAATCAGTATACATATCAGTGCCACATCATCCAAAACACATAAAATGGGTCCATGTGGATGCCATGTCATTTTGAGAGACCTATTTTGAAGTGAAAATGTCATGAATATGAGAAGGGCATAAATTTTTTCTCCAAGCTTGAAATTGGGAAAACGAATAGTCCTTGGAAATATATCAGAGAAATGAATCTATTTATGCACCCAAAATTATTTTTTGAGCTGTATAAATCATAGTCAACTGGGAAGAATATGACTAATGACCTTAGGGAAACACAAAAAATTCTACAAATATTTACAGTCCTTTTTCCAGAAATGTGTATACACATTTATTCTTTTATCTAACATATATTATGTTGCGTGCACACATTCTTGAAGAACTAGGGGTATAAACTTATCAATTCAAGCTTAAAATGAAGATTTGAGAAATGGAGGATGGAGAGGGAGATTTCATTCATGAAACAGAAGCCAGAGGTCAGAATATCATTGTTTGAAATGCAGAGATAAAATATGATGGTCATAGGAGTAGAGTGGAACCAGAAACATTAATAGAGACCATGAGAAACTTGAGAATAGAAGTGTATATCTACCATATATATAATGGTAAGATGATGAAAGAACAAAAACAAATAAATTCCCAAATTATGCAAATCCTAAATCCGTTGTAGAGACAAGAAAGGAATGGATAAGGTTTAATATAGGGGGAAGAATGAAAAGAACATGTAAGGAGAGATAACTAAAGAAGAACTAGTCATTCAAGAAGTGTTAGTGGAACTCATAGACATCACTCACCTCCTTAGTCATATAGGATGTCTTATGCATTTAAGGATTGAAAAAGAATCCTAGAAGTATCTCATGTCAGACATCAAAAAAATATATATGAGTGGGATGGTTTAACAGGAGAGATGAGGAAGCTTAAACCACCATTGTTTGATGGTTAAAGAGAAATAAAATAAAATGTTTAAGCCTAGTTTCTTGGAATCGCGTAGTATTTTCAGTTGCACAACTACTCATCTAATATAGAATCAAGAATTGCCACTTACCATTTGCATGGAAAATTTTCTATATGTGGGATCAATTAAAGAAAGTGTAACACATCAATGAGAGAATGATCACTTTTAAGGAGTTCAAGAGTTATTTTCAAAAGGAATATCTTTCAGAGCACTACTATGACAATAAGATGCAAGAATTATTTGAACTTAATTTGGAGATCCTAACCATGGGAGAATATGAAAACAAATTCTTGGGATTCCTAAAGTATGTGGGATTTATAAAAGATAAAAAGCTAAAAATACATATTTTTTTAGTCAACTGCAATCATTTTGTAAGGAAAAATTTCAATATGATGAGCCCAAAACTTTGACAGAAACCATTAGAAAGGATAGGTACCTGTATGATCAAGGAAAGGGTAGAGAACATTTTCAAAATTCTTTGAAGGATAATAATAAGGGGAAGCATGATCATAGAATAAATGGATTCAAACCTCCTTTCCATATAAATAGTCCAAATATAAATCAACAAGATTAGTTTGCTAAGAAGGAATATAAGAAACAAGACTCCTTGCGAAAAAGGGGAAGACCATAAATCCAATGTTGGGGATACAAAGAATACCACATGTACAAGGATTTACCTCATATAGGAAATAAAATGAAAATGATGCACAACATCCAAAAAGATAATATAGTAGAAGACATTGGCAGAAGACTAACAAGAAGAATACCAATCCCATATGATCAAAGTTGAAGGTAATATCATCAATCATCACGTTCATATTTTAATTGATTTAGGAGAAACCCATTGTAACATTGATCCTAAAGTAGTATATAGACTTCATTTGGAGAAAAAAAATCTTGATAAATCAAGTTTTCTTCAGCTAGACACTTGAACCAAGAGAAGGATAAATGAGACAGTCAAAGGATATCGAATAAATATGAATGGAGTAAGTGCAGTTGTTGATATGAATCTCATACCATTAATATATTATGTTATCCTAATCAGAATGGATTGTCTGGAAAATCATCATGTTGTCCTACATCATCATGAAAAGACATTTACATGCCTTGATGAAGAAGGAAAGCAAAGCATTCTGAAATGTATTCTGAGATCCATTTCTATAAGGGATATTTCATCCTTACAATTGAAGAGATGTTTCAGGAAGGGTTTTCAATTTTATGCAGCTCATGTAGAAGAACTAGAAAAGACAAAAGGGCCCAACCTTGACAATTTTCCAATATTGCAAGAGTTTGAATAGGTATTCCAAGAAATACTCTGATTTGCATCAAAGAGGGAGATAGATTTATCTATTGACTTAGTACTAGGAGTTTCCTCAATATCAAATAATCATGATAGAATAAGTACATGAGAATTAAAATAATTTCAAATTCAATTGGAAGAATTTTTTAAGAAAGGATACATACGCCCAAGTGTATCACCTTGGGGACCACTAGTATTCTTTGTGAAAAAGAATTGATGACCTCTTTGATGAGATAAGAGGAGAAAACATATTTTCAAAGATATACTTGAGATATGGATACCATCAGGTAAGAATCAAGGAATAATACATAATAAGTAAGACATCCTTTAGAACTAGGTGTGGACAATATGAATTTGTAGCGGTGCCATTTGGACTGACCAATGCACTAGTTGTCTTTATGTTCTTAATGAATGGAATATTCATAAATTATCTATATAACTTTATCATTGTATTCTTAAATGGAATACTGATCTATTCTACATCAAAGGAAGAGAATGAAAATTAATTGAGGTTGTGTAAGGTACCGAATGCAATATATTATGCATAAACATCAATATTTATCAAATATTAATGGAACGCCAAAATAATGAGAGAGAAATACTAGAAATAATACCTTTATCCAAAGAAATCAATGTTCACTTTCCTCTTTGAGGGGGATACCTCTAGTAGAGTAGATCTCTATTACAATAATTATGAATACAAATATTCTCATGCCCCCTTGTATTATTTATACTAATTATATCTTCTAAAGAACATTATAAAGGAATATTTTTCTAGAAGTGGAAGATTCTATTAGGCCTTCTTACATTGACTTGTTCACATTTATTAAATAGGAATTATTAACTAATGTTGGCCTTTATTACATGGAAGACATATTAATCTACCTATGTGAGGGGTTAGGGAGGTTAGGTCCCTAAAATTCCATCCCCCCTGAAGAACATCCTTTTCCTCAAGGATTGAGATGAGGAAATTGTTGCGAATTGTTGGTTATCTCCCAGGTGGCATATTCTGAAGTTGTATATTTACACTGAGCTAACACTTCTTTGATGGTGTGATTATGGAGATGATGTTCACGCTGGTCCAAGGCTGCTTGTGGTTGCAGCCAAATGGAACTCTCTTCATCCAACTCAGGGATATTGGTATGATTTTGAAACTTACTTTCAATCACTTTATTTAAGGACGAGACATGAAAAAAAAGATGGATATTGGAATGAATGGGCAAAGATAACTAGTATACCATATGCCCCACTAGCTTGTGAATTGTATAAGGACCATACAATTTGGGAACAATTTTCTAGTAGTGTTTAGTTTTGAGTGAATTATTCTTATAATGTTGTAGATGAAGAAACACTTGGTCCCCTTAATAAAATTGACGTTTTGAATGACCATCATATTATTATTGCTTCATGTGATCATGAACCATGAACAAATTTTCTTAGAGGGTACAAAGAATGACCTCATAGACTGTAATATTTTTGTCAACCTCCTGAATCTTCGAGACACGTGGGATGTATGAGAGAAACGATAGTGGAGTTTGGACATAGATTTCTTCAAAAGGAATCATGTTTGTAGTTGTATTGTAGTATGTTTTGTACCACCATTCAACTAAGGATAACCATTGAACCCACTGATTTTTTTGGTTTGGTGCAAAAAAACGCAAATATGATTCCAAACATTTGTTGACAACTTCAATTTGGCCATCAGTTTTGGGAGGATAGGTTGTGCTAAGATGCATTGGGTTCCCTATAGATTGAACAATTCTTTCCAAAAATTTCTAGTTAAAGTTATATCTCGATCAAAAAGAATAGAATGAGGCATTCCATGAAGTTTGAAAATATTATCCATGAAAATTTGAGCCACTGTGGATGTGGTGAATAGGTGTTGCAGAGCACATAAATGAGCATATTTGGAAATATGATTGAATACCACCATGATGAATAACTTATTTCCTTATTTAGGTAATCCCACAATGAAATCCGTAGAAATATCTCTCTGACTAGCAGGGGGAATTAGAAGCGGTTGGAGTGTTCCCAAATATTTGACTATTTCTCCCATGTTGCATTGACATAAATCATATTCAGACACAAAAGTACAAACATATTGTTTCATGCCATCCCCCCAAAAATGAACGTTTGACCCGTTCATAGGTTTTGGTAAACCCATAATGCCTAGTTGTGGGTGAAGCATGAAGCTCAGAAAGCACCATCGATCTAAGTTGTGACTATTTTCTTAAATAGAAATGGAATTTGTAGCGAATCTCTTAATTATTCCAAGAGTACTAGGGAGAAGTTGGAGAATGGTGTTCCAAATGTTCGATCAGGCAAGAAATTTTGGGGTCTTGCAGCCATTCCCGACGAACATCTTGGAGCCAATATGGTACAATGAAGGAGAGGGAAAAGAGGGACCCTTGTTCTTCATACTTCCTGGAAAGAGCGTGAGTAACTACACTTTTATTTACCTTAATTTATCTCATAGTCATATCCAAATAGCTTGGTCGCCCAATTTTTTTTCTCCGATCAAGAAATTCAGTGTTCCATAAAATACTTGAGGCTCTAATCATAAATTTTATTTTGGAAGCGTTGTCATAATAGATAAGTATGCAAGAGATCTATGACATGCATAATAGATAACATTTCCTTTTCATTATTGGATTGGCCCAAATGTCTCTTCTAATTTTGTTTTCTAGTAAAGGCCAAAGGCCTACCATATCGCATGAGGATGACCCCAAATCCTTTTCCCGAAGCATAATATTCCAATACTAAAGTATTTGTGAAGAAGGAAATTGCTAGGATAGGTGTCATGGACATAATTTCTTTCAATGCATCGAAATAATGATCAGCAGTTGGAGTCCAAGTGAAAGAATTCTTTTCAAGGAGAGCAGTGAGAGGGGCTACAATGTTTCCACACAAACCTAGAAAACCATGCAATCTCCCCTTTATCCTGTTAAACCCAAAAATTCACACAATATCTTAAGGGTTTTTGGGTAACTCCAATCCTTAAAATCTTCAATTGTTTTAGGATCCACCCTTACACCATCCTTGTAGACAATCTGACCTAGGTAATCCACTTATGAGGCTCAAAAGACACATTTATATTGTTTAAGGAAAAGTTGGTGTTGGGAGAGTAGAATGATAAATTGATCCACATGGGAGAGATGGGATATCCAAGTTTTATTATAGACGTGGATATCATCAAAGAAAATGAAGAGAAAATGACAGAGAAAAGGATGAAATACATTATTCATGAGACTTTGGAAAGTGGAGGGAGAATTACAGAAGCCAGAGGGCATGACCAAGAACTCATAGTAACCCTCATGATTTATAAATGTATTCTTGAGAATGTCTTCTTCTTTCATATGTATTTGGTGATAGAAAAAATGGAGATCAAGTTTGGTGAAGTACTGAGCACCACTGAATTCATCCAATAGGTCATCAATGATAGGAATGGGAAATTTGTCTTTGATAGTGAGTTTGTTGAGGGTGAAAAAATCAACAGACATTCACCAAATACCTTATTTATTGATTACCATGACTACATGAGAAGAATAGGGGATGGTTCTAGGAAGGATAACACATGCTTCGAGCAATTATTGAACAATTTTTTCAGTTTCATTCTTCTTATAAAAGGGATGATGATAAGGGTGAACATTGGGAGGAAGACTACCCAGTATGAGAGGAATGGAATGATCATGGACAACACTAGAAAGGGGAAGTTCCTAGGGAGTGGTAAAAACAACTTCCCATCAGGGGAGGATAGATTGGAGGTTGGGATGAACAAAGGTTGTCTCAACAACTTGAATGGAGTGGAGTTGGGAAAGAATGGTAGGATGAAATTTTTTGAGGATATTTTACATTCGATGGCAACTGATGATCTCAGGGGAACCTGGTGTGATGCATTAGAAGTTATATTGTTGTCCCTCCTATTGGAATTGCATGGTTAATTCCTTAAAATCCATGAGAATGGGTCCAAGAGTATGTAACCATTCGACGTCGAGAACAATGTCACAACTACCCATGTCTATAACAAACATATGAGATTTCATGTGATACTCACCAATTTGGAGGCGCACATTTTCACAACATCCCCCACATTTTATGGAACATCCATTGGTAATTGTGATTTCAAAATTATTGACTACACATATATAACAATTGACTTATTGGGGGATGAGACGATGATTAAAATTATGGGTGGTACCGCTGTCAACAAGGATGATGAATTTTCGATTCTTTATTTAAAAAATTAACTTTAGGTTCTAGGGAGCGGGTGGTGTCCATTTGGATAGAGGAAAAAATGGCTATGTGGGTGTGCACTAATTTTTTTTCAAGGTGAGGTGTGTCACTGCATATGGGGAAAAAAGAGGAATAAAATGGGATAAGAGGTGAATAAGGGTGCTGGGAATGGTGGGTGGGACCACATAGGAAAATGATGACAACTGATAGGTACTAGGGTGATCAAGGAAAAAAGGGGGATCCAATGGGATAGAGCCTAAATAAGGGTGTCGATATGGGGTTCCAGGTGCACGAAAAAAAATGTGTTAAGAATGATAGGTACCATGTTAATTAGGGTGAAGAGAGGAATCTAATGGAATAGGTCCCAAATAAGGGTCTGGGCGAGACCACTATAATATATATATTTTTAAAACCTATAGAGTTATACTTTGATCTGAATAATACTGCAGTGTCGAAATTCCCAAATTCTTAACAAGAAAAAATCTGTAGTAATTTTGCAACCAAAATGCAGTAGGCAAGGTTGCACGACAATAGATCTTGTTTGTTCCATTTCTGTTCTATTTTCATCCCAAGGGTTAGGGTTTTTAGGGTTCCTACAGATAAGGTTTTTCCATGTTCTATATCTCTCTGATATATGTGTGGGGTCTAATAATAGTACTCGACCAAATATTTCAGGGCACCAACTAAAGAGGCTAGAACACACCCTTAGTCATACTACCCGATTACCCATGTACTAGAGAGTATTTTCCTGAGTGATATTCTCAGTGGAACTATAGAAGTTAGGAGGCTGATCATTTATCTATAGCGGGATTTAGTATTCCTAGGCAACTACATATACAAGTGTCAAGTAATGCACTACCACTCAAAGGGGTACCAATAAGAGTTACAAGGGTGTCAAACAATGTGATCTTAAAAACCTCTTATATTTATTGTGTGTATTCTTCCCTGACCATGGATTTATGCGTTGAACAAAAAACCATTGTAGTTTAAATATGCTGGAACACATCTCTACCATGAAAAAACATTAACCCACAATTCCTGCCTAGGAAAGTTCTCTGATACCACTTGTAAGGAACTAGATGTAATATATTATGAAAAAATGAGAATCTTTAGCAAATGTCAATGGAACATCAAAACATTGAGAGAGAAATACCAGAAATAATACCTTTATTCAAAGAAATTAATGTTCACTTTCCTCTTCAAGGGGGAAACATCTAGTAGAGTAGAGCTCTATTACAATATTTCTCAAGACAAAGCTTCTCATGCATCGTTCTCTTATTTATACTAATTCTATCTTCTAAAAAACATTCTAAAGGAAGATATTTCTAGAAGTGGAAGCTTCTATTAGGTATTCTTACATTGACTTGTTCACATTTATTAAATAGGCAATATTTACTAATGTCGACCATTATTACATGGAAAACATATGATTCTACGTATGTGAGGGGTTAGGGAGGTTAGGTCCCTAATAGTTTGGTGCTACAAGTACTAAGGGAACATCAGTTGTATGCTAAGTTATGCAAGTGTTATTTTTTCCAAGAACATATCAATTATTTGGGGGAAATTGTTTCAAAATAAGTTATAGAAGTAGATCCAAAGAAAATTTAATCCATTATAGGGTGGCCAACACCAAAGAACATTTCAGAAGTCAAATATTTTAATCTAGAAGGCTTATGTAATGATTAGGCTGGAGAGCCTAGATGCTAAAGGCTAGTGAGCATATTTTTGTATATGTCTTATCATTAATATAAAATACATCGTTGTGTGTAGACCAACCATGATAAAAGAGTATGGGGGACTAAACTCCACTAGTTAGGGAAAGGGGGGGCTAAAAGTTAAGGAAAAGGGAAAAGTTAGGGACCTTAAGACAAAAAGGAATATTTTATTAATATTCTGTAAAGTATAAAGTATGGATAATTATTTTATCCTAATTTCTAAGGATTGGGACAAGTGGGACAAAGTAGCTCCCAACATGACAAGTGTCAAGTTGCGAACATGCATACATATAGCTTGGACTTAGTTCATTTTATGATCATTTTCCATCATCATTCACACACTCATTGAGTTTTCCTCCATACCATTTTGTTATTATCATTGTACCCGTACCTATACCTGGTTAGCATGGGAGATGGACTGAAGAAGAGGGTTGTCAGGCCCATGGGATATTGAAGAGGCGGGTTGTCAGGACCATGAAAAATTTCTCTCTAGGTGAGAGAATTGTTGGGAATTGATCTACAAAGGTGCTAAACTGCAACTACAGGGCTCTAAGACTTCTTGTCCAGCCAGTTGTTGAAGCCCTGGAAGGGAAGTTGGGAAGCCGAGGGATTGTTGAGTAGATAAGGGGCACACTTCCTGGGGTGGGATAGGAATGTGGGGAATGAGAGACTATTGTTATAGGATTAATCGATAAATGCGGACATAAACAGATTTCCCTAGATCCACCTAGATCTAGAACAGAACATGAAACTTTCCCTAAGTTTTAATCATTGATTTTACTAATTAACAAGAGATGGGGAACACACCTTTTAAATGTTGTTTACTATTTCCATTGTTGTCCTAGCTCCACTCTGGTGCTCTTATGGTATTGGATCCACAAGGGAACACAAACCAACCAAAGTGAAAGAAACACATTGTACTCAACAAGAACTTATGCATGTGATCAAGGAATCATATAAAGAATAGTTTTATGGGAAAGAAACATATTGTTGTATCATATTAAATGAAAGTGGAGATTACAACCAAAATCCTTGGTGTCACAAGGTCCCCTTCCGATGTCCCTTTTCTCCAACACACACACTTGATCCAACCTTGAATGAAGAATATCTACAATGACTTGATGAACTGAAATGAAGCTGTCAAGTATGAACTGAAGTATAATTTCTCATCCAATTCTTAGCCTATCCAATATTAATCTTGCGTGAATCAACCTTCACCCTTTCCATGAGATATACCTCTTTATATAGGGTAAATAGAGATGGTTTGAAGATATTAGGATGATCCCACCAAATCAGAGAAGCGAGTAAGATCCAAACCATTTAGACACCACCTCACCTTCTAGAACTTTCGTGAAACTTGAACTTTTATTAGTCTTTTGACATTGTCGCACCCTAGCTATAGAGTAGCCTACAAAGACATTACAGTCTAGCTTTAGAGTAGGGGGAGACAATCAGGCATCGTCTCACCCTGTGTATAATGAAACCTGCAACGACCTTCCTTAATAGGCTTTTTGATAAGAGAAATCCAATCACCTTATTCATGGAGAAAGACTCTTTTGGGAACATGAACACATGTTTGTCAATGGATCACTGGGGTGACAAAAATAATCTGTAACAACTATAGGTTGTGAGTTTGGGTTGGGACCTATGACGGAGTATTTCTTTTTGTCTAAGATACGTCATCCTGGTTAGGAATCCCTTTACCTGGGTGGAGTTTAGTCCTAGCTTGGGGGTGACCCACTGCCGAGAGTAATGAGAAGTGTGGTCTAAGGCTGGGATGTTCATGGAAGGTATGGATGCTGTTGGTGATATTCTTACCAAGATAAGTGTCAATTGTGTGTTAATTTATATGTTGTATTATTATTTATGTGTTATATTTATGGGCATTTCTTGTCTATGCTGCATCTATATGTTTATTGTTATTTATGTATGAATCTGTGCATTTACATAATGTATTTGTTTATTTTAAGTTTTATATATAAAGTTCTGCAAGCATTTCTGTGTGTATATGATTTAATTTGGATACAGTTCGAAAATATTTACGTGGCATAGCCCAATTGGATGTTGGGGATGTTACAATATGATATCAGAGCTCCAATCTTCAACACTGATACTATATGGGTCGAGCCAGTGGAATTGAAGTGAAATTTCTGAAAGGATTGATTTCGAAGTGGCCAAATTTCAAGTTACAGAGCGTCCATGGTAAAAGGTAACAACAATTCCATGGAATTGGAAAACATCCCCAATTTTTGTTGTTAAATTCATGGGAAAATTGAGAAATTTGGCCAAGTAGTGAAATATTCCTGATTTAATATCTTTTCTAGAAAATTCAGACCTGGATTTGGTCGAATTTGAAGTTACAGTGAAGCCATGACAGATGGAGTGAAATTAGTTGATTAAAATTCTAAATTCGTGAATTGCGTTTGGAAAAAATTCCTTCCATAAATGTCAACCCACAACAACTTGTTGTTGAATAGGTTGAATTGGTGTTATCAGGGTGAAATTAAACAAATTTCATAGTTTCAGAATGTCTACAGTAAAAATTGGGAAAAGTTTAGGGAAAAGCCCCAATTTCTACAGTAGAATTCACAAGGAATTGGTGCACATAAAAATGAATGTGCGCAGGTGGGATCAATAAAATGCATGATGCACAGTGAAAATCTTGTGATATGTGGAAAATATTGGCATGATGGTGTACGCACTAAAATTTGGCGATATGCGAAAAAATATTGGCATGCTGGTGCACGCGCTAAAATTTGGTGTTGCGCGGAAACATATTGGTGTGCGGGTGTGCACACTAAAATTTGGCACTGCCCAGAAAATTATTGGCATGCTGGTGGTTGCGCTAAAATTTGGCGTTGTGGGAAAAACTATTGGCATGCTATTGCGCACGCTAAAATTTGGCGTTGTGTGGAAAGATATTGGCGTGTGGGTGCGCGTGCTAAAATTTGGCGTTGCGGGGAAAAATATTGGTGTGATGGTGCATGCAATAAAATTCTAGGTTGCATGGAAAAATATTGGTGTGCAGGTGCGCGCGCTTAAATTTCACACTGCACTAAAAAATATTGGCACCCGGGTCTGCGCACTTAATTTTTGGCGTTGTGCGATGCATAGTGGTAATGCGCGAAACATTTTGGTGTGCGGGTGTGCACACTAAATTTAGCATTGTGTGGTCCAGATTGAGGGTGAATGAATAATACCAGCGTGTAGTGTGTACACACATAATAATGGCGTGCGTGGTGTGCGCAGTATTGGCAGAGCGAAGAGAAATTTTGTTGGTGCATGTGCAATGTCAGTATATGTTGCCGTGCGACAGTTTAGTTAATGGTGCATGCGAAGTAATGATGCATTGTTGGGGAATACTAAACTTTGGCATGGTGGAACACATAGAGTAAAATGTGTGTGATATATTAGCGCACGACAAAAAAACTGCGCGCAACAAATATTAGTGCATGAACCAAAATTGTGCATGGTAGATATTTGTGCACGACAAAAAGTGGTGCGCACCAGTTATTGATGTGACATTGAAGTGATCCACATGGGTTATGGGTGCATGGATCATGCACTACCTTATGGTATTGTTCATCATGCTAAATATGTGTGTACAGGTTCAAATTTGTGTGTGCTAAGTCGTTTGGATGGTTAACAACAACAAAAAACCAACGAATTTCCATGACATTTTATATTGTTTGAAACTGATCTTTTTGCAGTGCGTTTTTTAGGCCCTTAACAACGTTTTAGCTACTCAAAAACCATGAGAAAAGAGTATAACAAGGTACACTCTATCTTTTCATATAAAATGAAATATCCTGGAGAGATCTTTCTAATGGTGTAAACCTTTCGTCAAATAGAGTTTTTATGAAGAAGTTACATGACAAACAATGGAGGGTAAATTTTAAGACCCAACTAACTTCGAAGGGCCATAATTTTTTTCTCTAGAATCGGATTAAGGAATAGGAGAAGTCAATGGAAATATATTGAACCATAGAAGACATTCCTAGAGCTTGATTAAATTTTTGGGCATGTTAAAAATGTTTAATATTGAAAAGAAGTTACTTGTAGCATTCCAGAGAAAAAATATGATTTGGCCTAGAACGTTAGCAGGTTGTAACTAGCATCCCAGAACCCATAAAAAGGTGAAACTTGGACAAACTATCAAAATTATGTATATAAATACACCCAATTGAGCTCCGATGAAAACTCCAATGGAGTAGGTGAAAAAATGCATAATTACAACACATAATTGCACCAAGTTGAAGAGTGAACAAAAACATTAATGGAGAATTTTCAAATAACCATAACTTTATGATCAAGACTCAGAATTGAGGAAGGGAGAAGTCATTGGAAAGGTCTTGGACAATAGAATACAATTATTCACCCAGAAAATTGATCTGGGCATTAAATTTTTCAGGAAATCAAAAGAAATATTTTTGATATATTATTGAACGAGAATGGTTCATATTTTTTCATGAAATTGATGAGTCAGTTAACTTGACAAAGTTTTGTTGGCTGGACATTTTGCAGAGTTAACAACAACTAGATCAGATCAGGATCAACACAGATTTCATAGGAATGGGATATGCACAGGGGAATTACAACCAAGAATATGAGATCAGAGGGATGGATGTCCATTTGGGTGAAGGAACAAACTCCAATGGACATGGAGAAGGAAGGGATGAAAACATGAATATGGCAGAGACCATTAAAAATTTGCATAAGGATATGAAAAGCCATAAATATTATAATGAAAGTCTTATGAGATTAAAGGAGCAACAGGAGGACTTCAACATGAAGTTAATGCATATATTGAATATAATAGAAAATAAATTGGATTAGGAGAGTGGCTCAAAAAAATAAGGAAGTCACAGGTCTCCTGATGAGAAAAGAGGAAAAAGAAGTGTTAGCAGACATCATCATCACTCCCCGAACCATTCCAATAATATAGCACACAACAACTCAATTCCATCCCCCATCAGGAAGCATAAGAGGTCTGGGGTGGATAAGCTATGAGGAGAAATGAACAAAATCAAATCTCCTACATTTGATTTCGAACACAAGAAGGATGGAGATGTAGAGACATGGTTGTTGGGCATGAGAAATTATTTTCAATTTCATAATTATTCATCTCATGCAAAAGGAGGAACTGTCATCTATCAACTCAAGGGAAAGGAATCCATATGCTGGGATCAACTTATGCAGGTGCAACACATTAACGAGAAAAGTGTTACTTGGAGGGAATTCAAGAAGTATTTTGAAAATAAATACTTGACTAAGAGATACTATGACAAGAAAATGAAAGAGTTATTTGAACTCAAGCATGGGAGTATGACCATAGATGAATATGACATAAGTTGTTTAGAACTATTGAAGTATGTTTCTTTCATCAAGGATGAGAAAATGAAGATTTAGAGGTATTTGGGTGGATTTCCATCATTCACCAGTGACAAAATACAATATGATGATCACAAAATATTGGAGGAGACCATAAGGTGAGCTAAATTCCTATATTATCAACAAAAAGCAAGGCCAAATTTCCAAAAAACTTGGGAAGACAAAAAGAAATTCAATATTGATCAAAGGAAAAATGGGACCAAGTCACCAATCTTCAGAAATAATCCTCAGGGAAAGCCAACTTCTAGAGAACCCAAAACGATTGAGACATGGGGTCAAAGGCCAATGCAACCACCTATTTAATGTTGGGGTTGTAAAGGAGATCATATGTTTAGAGATTTTCCTCACAGAGGTGAAAAAGTGAGGATTTTTCACAATGTACAAAAAACTGAAACAGTGGAGGACATGGGCATAAATGTACCAAGGATCTATGCATCCCTAGACAATAGGCAATCAGAGTATCAACATCATATGATTGAACTGGAAGGTATGATCAACAACCAAACTATTTCTGTTTTAATTGATTCATGATATAGTCATAGTTATATAGATCCTAATATGGTGGAAAGTTTGCATTTTCCAAGAAGAAAGCATGGAAAATATTGTTTGGTGCAATTGGCTACTGGAGCCAAAATAAAAGTTAATGAGATGGTTAAGTCATGCCTTATGGACATGAATGGACTGAACACCAGGGAATATTTGACAATCTAGCCTTTAGGTTCCTATGACTATCTAATTGGGATGGATGGGTTGGACCAACATCATGTTGTCCTAGAATTTCATAACAATGCTTTTACTTGCTTGGATGAGAAAGGGAACCTAAGGAAAGTGTAGGGAATTCCTAGGGCAGTGACCATCAGAGAAATTTCAGTATTGCAGCTGAAGAAATGTTACAGAAAAGGGTGTCAAATATTCACAGCTCATATGGAGGAAACACCTCTAGATAGAGTGTAAAATATTGAATATTATGCAGTCCTAAAAGAGTTTGAAGATGTTTTTAAGGAAATACCAAGATTACCCACTAAAAGAGACATTGATTTCTCTGTAAATTTGATGTCTAGAGCAGCTCCACTATCCAAGAGTCCCTACAGAATGAGTACACTAGAATTGAAGGAGTTACAAATGCAACTTGAACAGCTCTTGAACAAGGGGTATATACGCCCAAGTGTGTCACCTTGGGGTGCCCCAATATTATTTGTGAAGAAAAAGGATGGAACATTAAGACATTTCATTGACATTAGGCAGTTGAACAAGGTAACTGTGAAGAATAAGTATCCTTTTCTAAGGCTTGATGACCTCTTTGATCAGTTGAAAGATGCAAAAATATTCTCCAAGATTGATCTCAGGTCGGGTTATCATCAAGTAATAATTAAAGAAGAATACATTGACAATACTTCTTTTAGAACAAGATATGGCCATTATGAATTCACAGTGGTGCCATTTGGGTTATCAAATGCACCAGTTGTCTTCATGTGTTTAATGAATGGTATTTTCAGAGAATACTTAGATAAGTTTGTCATTGTATTTCTAGATGACATTCTTATATATTCTAAGTCAAAGGAAGAGCATGAACAACACTTGAGAATGGTATTAAAAGTATTAGGGGAGCATCAATTGTATGCCAAATTGAGCAAGTTCTCATTTTATCAAAAGAAAATTCATTATTTGGGACATATCATTTCAGAGGATGGGATAGCAGTGGATCCTGAGAAGATAGAAGCAATTAGAGGATGGTCAGTGCTAAATAATGTGACAGAGGTCAAATCATTCACGGGCCTTGCAAGCTACTATAGCATATTTATTGAAGGATTCTCAAAGATTGCACACCCAATCACTTCCTTGCAAAAGAAGGGTGTGAAGTTTCAGTGGACATTGAATTGTGAAAAGAGTTTCCAACACTTGAAGAAATTATTAAAAAGTGTTTCAATACTAACGATTGCATATCTAAATGAATACTTCATTGTATGCACCAATTCATGTAAAGAAGGACTTGGTGGAGTCCTCATTCAAAATGGGTTTGTTGTATGTTATGAATCAAGGAAGTTGAAGGATCATGAAAGGAACTATGCCACTCATGATTTGGAGTTGGTAGCCATAGTGCATGCATTGAGAAAGTGGAGGCACTACCTCATGGGAAAAATGTTTGAGCTGAGGACATAACATAATGGTATGAAATATTTATTTGATCAACCAACTCTAAATGCTAGGAAAAGAAGATGGTTATAATTTCTCAGTGAATATGACTTTGATATAAAGAATATCAAAGGGAAAGAGAACAAAGTGGTTGATGCATTCAGCAGAAGAGTGCATGAGTTGCATGCTACAACCATAAGCATGTACCAATCATATTTGAAAGACAAAATCATAGAGGCTGCAAAATCATATTTGCAATACAAAGGATTAGTGGAAAAATTATAGCAAGGTATTTTGTAGTGAAAAATTGAAGAATATAAGCTAGATAATGATGGATTTCTCATGTACAGGGGAAGAATTTATGTACCAAATTCCCATGAATTGAAAAATATGATATTGAGATAAATTTATAATGTACTTTATGGTGGGAACCTAGGTTATCAAAAAACTATTGCAGCTATCAAGAGCCAATATTGTTGGCCATGCATGATGAAAGAAGTTGTTGATTTTATTGCCAAATGTTTGGAATGACAAAAGGTAAAGGATGAGTATAGACACCCAGTTGGTTTGCTACAACCATTACCCATCCATGACCGGAAATGAGAAGTTGTAACAATGGATTTCATCACCAAACTGCCCAAAAAAAATAAGAAACACGATTCTATCATGGTAGTGGTGGATAAGATTACTAAAGCTGCCCATTTTATTCCAGTTAAGCTCACTCGCAAGGAAACCAACATTGTTGATGTCTATATGAGAGAAATTATTTGATTACATGGTATACCCAAGACAATTGTGTCTGACAAAGATCTAAAATTTACCTCAAATTTTTGGAAGATATTATTTAATGGATTTGGAACAAACTTGAATTTTATTACAATTTATCATCCAGAATCAGATGGAAAAATAGAGAGGGTGAATCAAGTGACTGAGGATATGTTGAGGATGTATGTGATGGATAAACCATCAAAATGGGAAGACTACCTACACTTAGTAGAGTTTTCTTATAACAATGGGTACTAAACATCTCTAAAGATGAACCCATTTGAGGCACTTTATGGAAGAAAGTGAAACACACTGGTAAGATGGGATAACCCAGTAGATAGAGCAGTGGTTGGACCATATTTTCTCAGGGAAATGGAGAAGAAAATGTTGAAAATAAAACAAAATTTAAAGGCTTCCCAAGACAGGCAGAAAAACTATGCTGATAAGGGTAGAACTCACAGGGAATTTAAAGTGGGGTACCATGTATTATTGAAAGTGAAGGCCAACAAAAGTTCCCTGAAGTTGGGAAATTGTTAAAAGTTGGGAGCTCAATATTGTGGGCCCTTTGAAATCCTAGAGAGGATTGGTCCAATATCTTATATGATTGCATTTTCTACATATATGTCTATTCATAATGTATTCCATGTATCATTTATAAATAAATATTTACCTATGCTAATCATGTAATTGATTGGAATGTGATTCAAGTGGAACAAGAAGGTGTTATCCAAGTGCATCCGATACACATTATGGACCGGAAAATTAAACATCTCCGAAATCAGGCCATAGGCCTTATAAAGGTCCAATGGACTTGGTGCGGTCTTAAGGATGCTACTTGGGAGCATGAGGATGAAATGCGGGAAGAATACCCACATCTTTTTTCATCATCATTTTCCATCATCATTCACACACTCATTGAGTTGTCCTCCATACCATTATGTTACTATCATTGTATCCATACTTGTACCTGGTTAGCTTGGGAGCTAAACTAAAATGGGTTGTTAGGCTCGTGGGATATTGAAGAGGTGGGTTGTCAGGCCCGTGAGCAATTTATCTCTAGGTGAGAGAATTGTTGGGAATTGATTTTCGAAGGTGATAAAATGAAACTACAGGGCTCTGAGACTTCCATTGTGTCCCATTGCTGAAGCCTTGGAAGGGAAGTGGGGCAGCTGAGGGATTGTTGAGCAGAGAAGGGACACACTTCCTGGGGTGGGACAGGCATGTGGGGAATGAGAGACTGTAGATTGTTATTTTGGGTTGGCACCTGTGACAGAGTCTTTCATATTGTCTGAGATATGTCAGCCTGGTTAAGAGTCCCTTTACCCAGGTGGAGTTTAGTCCCATATCGGGGGTGACCCACTTCTAAGAGTGATGAGAAGTGTGGTCTAAGGTTGGGAGGTTCGTGGAAGTTCTGCACGCAGTTGGTGATATTCTTACCAAGATAAGTGTCAATTGTGTGTTAATTTATATGCTACATTATTATTTATGTGTTATATTTATGGGCATTTCATGTCTATGTTGCATGTATATGTTTACTGGTATTTCTGTATGAATATGTGCATTTACATAATGCATTTTCTTGTTTTAAGTTTTATATATAAAGTTCTGCAAGGGGTTTTGTGTGTATATGATTTAATTTGCATACAGTTCAATTTTTTTTACGTGGCATAGACCAATTGGACGTTGGGGATGTTACATTGAAGAGTTTTTTCTTCACACCTAATTCAAGGCCCTACAACCCTAAACTAATCGGTGAACCCTACAAACATTAAGTCTAATATGCTTTAGATTAAGCATTAATGTTAAAGCTTGGTTTACGCAAAGGGTGTAGTAGTGAAAATCATTGTTTTATGAAGAGAAGATTATAGAAGAGAACTTTAAAGTATTTGAAAGAAAAGGATACTTCAAAATTAAAAGCAAAGATTGTAAACAAGTCTTTGTAAATTCAACTCTTCTAATTGATATTTCAAGATCTTGTAAATGAAGAAATCCTAAAACTTACTTTCGTTTGACTAGAAACTACTAATGTTTCAGGAAATCAAAAAGAAATTTGAAATGAAGAATATTTTTCTTTTGCAAATAATGACCTTGACTAATTTACCAAACTAAATGCAATAAAACAAATTATCTTTTTATTTTTATTTTTTGAACTGCTTTAACAAGAAAAACTGAAGTACAACTTTTTTTTCATTTTTTCAAAGAAGGAAATAGGAACAAAGAGAAAATTGAAAGAAAGATTGATAAAGACCTTAAGCCCACTGCAGATTGCAGGGGTTCAACCAAGAAACCAAAATGCAGATCTAAGACTTGACAACTCGCTTTAAACATTTTAGGGAAAACACAAGAAGAATAAGAAAAAAGTAAACCAAAACTTCAACCTAAGTTATGGCCACAGACAAAGACTCTGAATTCAAGAAACTCATGAGAAGTTTGAACTTCTATCAGGAAAGAGACAAACTCTCTCTTTATTAAAAAATACTTTCATGAAACATAGATGTGGGTTGTTGCATAAGCAGCCTTTGTGTGTACGCAGGCTGTCTACTATGCAGAGCGTGTATGTATGTGGTCTGACCCAAAAATAGGGAACGTACACCTATGAGATTTTTAAAATAAAAACACAAGGCAGACTTACAGGGCAGGGAAAGCTGGTATTCACCTTGCAGATGACCGGAAATCCTAAAAACACTTAGTAAACTTGACTGAAACTCAAAAGGAAAACAAAAATCAATCAACAACCCAGAAACCTACCTGAAAACCCCAGAGAGAATCCCTATAATGGTCGTCAATTCTATTAGCAGGAATACCCCACTATAACTATACCAGGGTTTAGAATATAGATAGAGCAAATGACCATCTAAAAGTCAACCTAGCTTCTATACTACCCCAAACATACAAAAATAAATGAACAGAAAGTAGTAGAAGAGAAGATCGGTAACTGTACCTTTTATCCAACGTCTGGTGATGATCTCCTCAAGCTATGTAGCTCTAAAGGCTGTAAGTCTACTCCCAAAGATGACCTGCATCCAAGAATAGGAAAATAGGGCTACAAGAATGCTATTTCTTTTCATAAAATAGGGTTAGATATCAAATGCTATGTATAAATCAAAGAAAATAAACAAAACATCATCATTTGGGATAGGGAAAATATATTATTTTATTCATCAAACAAAGATTGAAACATACAATCCTTGTTGGTCACTGTTCCGTGAACCTGTTTCGGGCTCTTCTTTACAATGCTCCAACTACACCTTCAATAAGCCTCTTCTCACAATATACTAATCAACTCAAGGAAAGGGAATGTATTGGATTGAAGAAAAGGGGATGAAGAGGGAATGTTGAGGCAATAACTCACAAAAGGTAGCAAATGCTTGGGCAAGGAAAGGAAGTGAAATTCTGCAGAGTTTCACTGTTCTTATGCTTGGGTTGTGAAATGAGACCCAAAAACCTCCTTTTATATGACAAAAGGATGGTTATTTAGTTGGGGTACGATATATAGAAGGTGAATTGGTTGGGAAACCTCTAATATCCTGTGAATTCCAACAAATTCCTTACAACTTTTTAATTTTTTCAACTTTTGGAGGTATACACGGGTTGTTTATTGTGAAACAAGTGTATGTAATCGGGTTGTCTATCATGAAGCAAGTGTATGTATGCATGATGTAGTGGTGCAGGGAACATACATGCTCTAAAAATTGTTTTTTTAAGTAGATCTTCTCAACAATGATTTGGAAAATTATGCATGTAAGAGGGTCAATGCCATGTATGCATTAGTACAGAATTTTAGGGCTATAACAAGATCACATTAGCCTTGGAATTCTTGAACAAAAAAACATTTTTCTTTATTTTATTGGAGTTTAATTGCTCGAGGGGTTAATCACTGAGTCATTTTTGTTTGTTCCTCATTCATTCATGCCATTGGTATAGGCATGGGAAATGAAGACGAGGAGGAGAAGAGTCATTGTTTATTGGCTATAAGTAACTTTTGATCATTCCAGTAATGAATTGTTCCATGACTGCATGGATGCAATGAAAATATTATAAAAATTTCCACAACTGCGAGTCCTGGATATTTCCAACATTGAGAATTCTCGACAAGTTGCACTGGATCCCTAGAAGGAGGTGGAAATATTGAGGGACTGCGTGGCAATGAAGGGGGTTCGATCTATGGGGTTGTGCAGGCTAGGAGAATAAATATGTTGAGATTTGGATTAATGAGTGTTGAGAACCCATTATATCTTGAGTTTTGAATGGTTTGGGAAGTTAAGTGTTGTCCTGGAATCCATCCTTGTGGATTCATAGCCCTGGCTCGGCAATGACTTGTTGTTGAGACTTGGAAAAATAATGTCCAAGGTTGGGTGGAAAATATTTTGTCTGTGTTCAGTTGGTGACTGTTTTTGTTAAAGATAATTTCTCTCTGTCATGGTGTTTCTCTGTATATACATAAATATTTCCTCTTTGTATTATTTATTATCTATGATATATGAATTACTAATGTGCCTTCTTTATAGTTATTATTTTGCATGGCATGTTGTTCTTCTTTCATAGCTTAACATGAATCTTGATGAATGCATGTGTTAGTTCATGCTTCTTTATTTAGTTGTTAGAGTAAGATATTAAAATTTAGTTCACGAAGAGGTTCTTGAGGTTGTGTAGCCTGATCTTGGAGGCTAGGGATGAGACAAGAGAGCATCAATATCTTGCACATGCCCAAAAATACAAAGGATAATGAATATTTTTAGGTTAATATATTATCAAGTTTAGATAAAGATTTTCATTAGGAAATGATTTCATTAAAGGATCAAACTCTTAGACAAATATTGCATTAATGCATTATCCAATAGATTACACCTTTCTTATTTCTAACAATATAAATTATCGATATATTGATTAATCAACAATGCAACATTTTACAAATTTTGTAGACAATTTAATAAAATAAAAAAATCATTCTATTATATATGAATAAGTGACCCATCTTCATACAAAATGGGACAACGCAAAGGTCCAAAATAATCAAAATGAAACCAATATTTAATTGTTACACTCATTGGTAACATGCTCTCGTGCAATTGGGACAACGTGTTGAGTAAATTAAACAAAATACTTCATTTTTACAAACAAATATTCCAAAAAATACAACTTTTAGTAAGATTCAATTTTATTTATTCTCATTTGACATCGCTTGAACTTCTATCATCGCTCAATTTGTGTGCATGCATCATTTCTTCATAACTTGAAGGTGATATTGTACTTTGGTTATTTAACCTAATTTTTTCTTAATCAACTCGATTTTGATGTTCCACCTCTTCATGTTTCATCTAAAAACATATAAATAAGGTGTAATAAGTATATATGCATTTATATATTTAGTATAATATATATTATTTCATAAATAAAAAAGTGTACCACACAATGACTCTTTCATAAACAATACAAATTCTTTTGAATCCATGTTGCATGTCATCTCTCAAAATATCTTATGTTCGATGCACTCCATACTTTGTTTCCTGCATGTTTAATACACCATGACAAAGCATAGTCGATATCATTAATACAAAGGTTTCTTGTAATACCCCTCCTAGCCAAGGACATCTACTCAGTCAACCGGTGAATTTTTTTTTTTGTTAAGGTGTGTGCGCGTGTGCAGAAGAACAACCCCCTCGACTCTACGTCAACACTTGGACCAACATGATGCAAGTAGGACGACACAATCGAGACGACCCGACATATCATAGCGATGACTAGAAGCAAACGCCCCCGAACAGGAGGCAGGAAACTAAGGGCTATAGGCAGAGACAGACACCACGGGTTAGGCACGGTACTGTCACAGAATGAAGGAATCCGTCAGTAGAGTCGCAGTAGTGGAACTGTGCCTTTAAACAGCCCGAGACTACTGATACGGCTTAGAATGTGTCGCAAGAGTGGAACTGTGCCTTTAAACAGCCCGAGACTCTTGATACGGCACCGGATTCCTTCCACCGGATTACATACAGGCATACATACTAAGCTGCAAGAGGAGTCTATATCCCGCCCGACACGGCAGACTACACAATACAACCACCAAGTACTTGCAGGACCAGGGACAACAATAAGCACGACGCATAGCATTATTCTAATAAAGGCCAAAAAGAGCAACGACATCCACACCCTAAGGTAAACCCCCGATGTTACATTCTCCTCATTAACTTGCCCTTCCTACCCATTTATTACCAGACATACTAATAACCTTACAAATAAAAGCAGTGAAATTTAATCATCGTCGTTAGTATTCCATTAAACAACATTGCCGTCACAATTTAACCTCATTCCAACATTCAATTAGGCCGATAACCACATTGTGGTCTGACATTATTACCATATTGTAGTAACCTTGCGAAATAAGAGCAGTGCAAATTAAACATCGTCACTAGTATTTCCATTTACACAATATTGACATCGCATTTCGTCATCATCATAAACATTTAAATTAAGCCAACAACAACATTGCAACTAAACATTATGGCCATATTGTAATAACTTTACCAAAATAATAACAGTGCAAATTAACCATCGTCACTTCAACTAACCTTTACATTTCAACTAATGTTCCTATTGCAATTAAACCATTACCTATCAAGGCAAGTCTATCAACATCAACATTCCATTAATAATATACTATTGCTTTTAAACAATGATTTATCCTTTCCCTTCTACCCAAAAGTATCCTCCCCAAAATACTACCCATGCATTAACTATAGCTTATCATTGCAGTTCTGCCGCCCCACATTTAATAAAAAGGTCATGACAATCAATTAACTAATATCGATATTGTTGTTACCGTGTTACTTATCATTTGAATTCACCAACATCAACCTTCAATTAAGAATATAACTATCTGCAATTAAGCTACTAACTATCGCTGCAATTCCATCTACTTTAACATCCCATGAATAGCATCACCATTGCTTATAAACGATGAATTATATTGCCACTCTACCCAAAAGTAACCTTCCATTAAAATATTACTATTGTATTTAACTCTAACCTTTCCTGGCAATTTTGCCGATAACAACAGTCAACTAATAATACTTTTAATTATTATGATAATAGCACAATTACATTTTAGTACTCGGTGATTAAAAATATTACTATTCCCAAATGTATTATTACATTATGAACCATCTATAAAATTACTGTTACATTCAAATAATCAGTCATTAAAAATATTACTATTCCATTAAAAATATTGATATTACATTATCCGCCAATTAATAATATTATATTCATTCAATAATCAGTCCTTAAAATCATTACTATTCCGTTAAAGACATTACTATTACATGTCCATCAATTAATAAGATTATGATCATTTAAATAATCAGTCCTTAAAATCATTACTATTCCAGTAAAGACATTGCTATTACATTGTCCGTCAATTAATAATATTATGATCATTACTATTCGGCTGGTATTAACATTTACAGTAGTTAATCCTAATACTGCAACTCCAACAACTCAACTTTGCCCTTCATAAATAATAACGATGTTGTGCCTTAATTCACCCTACTAGATTTGCCTTTTTATTTCGAAATCCCCACCCCAGCTAAACTATAATCGCTGGCACAACCAGGACCGTGAACATCATACTACCTATGATAATCGACCTGCCTCAAGGCGTCTAACCTGTCACCATTCCGGGCATCAATAACCTACCATCTGGACATTAATTGTCAGCCAACGGGTATTAGGTAAACTGATCAACGAGAACAAGCACCATTTATTGCCGGGTGGAGGCGTGGACTCCGAGTAAGAGCACCCTCGTCATGCAAGCTGGCTTAATGACTCGCGGTCGGAAAAGATGAAGAGGAGAGGGGAGTGGATGACAGTCGGTGGTTATGGGGGTTCGAGCTCCTGGAACAAGAATTCGCCACGCAGCGAAGGGCAAACCTAGGTAAATGAAATGGGCAGAAGGCGCGTGTTAAAAACGCGCAGGCAAAACGCACGCACGCAGACAGTGTCGGTTTCCCCACGGCAGTGGTTGAGTTACAACCACGCTACCTGCAATCCAAAAGATTATCTCGTCACCTGGAACAGCTACTCAATATTCAAGAGGATTTTTTTTGTTTTAAAAAGATTAAACGATCCGCCATTAAATTAACCATCGTAAGTAACCTCACAGAGACGCGCAATGTGATTCGAACTCTTCTCATGCACACGCAATGCAACGATGACCTTGAAACATCATCTCAAGAAATGAAAAATGAATTTAACTAATGTAAATAACCCTTTTTCAGACGAAATATTTTTCTCAATTAATATATAGAAAATAAAATCTTTTACACGACAGAGTCACTCATCGGAAGATATCGAGTGCTTCCTTGCCCCTTGCTGATTGCAACATACAGGTCTCAGGGAGGCTGGTAAAAGGGAGACGAGCCTATACCAGATTTGAAGGACTAGGGCAGAGGAAGCTTATCACTGTCCCAAGGGCAAAACCGTCGCCAATAGTAACCGGAGAAGTATCATGCCGCACCCAGCATTGTCCAAGGCATAGAAAAGAAGAGAAATGGCTGGCGACAACAAGAATTCCAAGAATGGCTAGATACAGGGTTTCTATGACTCGAAATAGTTGATTTAAGGTGACGGGACTGTCTGTCTGTGCCATTACTAAAGTGGATACCCTATCAGTGCTGTACATGGCGAAAATATCTATCCTTATGCACGCAATGAAAGGAGAAACCATGCAATATCGATTTACCTATCTTAGTTCAAGAGGGTGCACGACAGTCCACTGCGCCAAACAGTAAGGGCTCGCTACACAGTAACCATCTAGGCATTTTTTTTTTATACGCAGCACAGAGGGACAGGAAATTCGACTAGCAGAGGGTGAACTGGAGTCGGCGGCCTCAACGCAAGAGAACCAGACGACGGTCAGAGAACTAGGGATCACGGGACTAGGCACCACCATTGCCCATCGGTAGGGAGGCACTCCCTAGCCTTCAGAAATGCTCAGTTTCTATAGATCTCGGTAAAAAGGTTTAAACGCCCATCTAAATGACTAAAAATAACCAAGGTCAACTTCCACAGTAAAAAAAAAGGGGGCCCCTAGCAGACGATTTGCTCGCCATACAAATGAAGACCTAACAAAGGAAAAATGCCCAATGTAGGAATCGAACACCCACAAGAAATCGCTCATGGACAGAAAAAAAAAACGAAACATCCGAACCACAACCATACAACCATAATAATAGCAGTAATACACTTAAGCATTCTACTCTATTCGTTTCAGCAACATACCTTGGCCTGATTTGTTGCAGCAATGGTTCCGACGCTCCAGCCGCTCCTGCTCCAAGCTGCTCCTGCTCCAAGCTTGCCGACCTCAACGAGCTCACCGGTACCTCCCAGCCAAACGCTAGGGGTACTCTTCTTCCGCCTCAACCCCCCGAGCCGCAAAGGGGCCACACACAACCAGAGAGCAACTAGATCCTCAGCTCGCCTCCAAGGCTGAGCTACCACTCACAATGTGCTGAGGCTTCCCAACTCCTACCAGAAAATCAGTCAGTCTCCCTTTCTCAGTATAGCAATCTCATCTCAGCAAAAACCAAAAAGCCCCTTCTTTTTCCTTCTTCCCTCCCTTTATCCCCTCAAACCC
>ML781699.1:868871-894040 GCA_009831015.1 Picea engelmannii | reverse complement strand
AGATAAAGGGAGTGTTGATGTGTTTTCATCCATCAGATAGAGACCATTTTTTTTTCAAAATTCCAAAGTTCCAAATAATATTCAACTATTGATCATGAATACCTAACAAGTTTCCAATCAACTTTAGTTTTGTAGTTCTTCATCATGAAAATCTAATGGGGATAGTTTCTCTTTGAAACAAAATAGAAGAAACAAAAATATACTAAAAGGAAGAATTTTCTTATGTCTATCATCTCACTAAATATCCATATGTCTCATCTCTGTTCAACACTTCAGAGAATCTAAGACAGAGGTCATATGTCCGAGATATGTCATTTTTGTTCCACATTATGCTACCCCATACTTATCCATTTTTCATTTTCCTTATTCTCCACCCTCCATACGTAGTCATGTTTTCTCATTTTCCTTCCTCTTTCCTTGCTCTATAATTCCTTCCTCCTCTACTCCTCATACTCCATACTTAGTCATTTTTCCAATCTTCCACATCATTTATATACTTAACCATTTCCATACTTAGTTGTTTCCATACTTAGCCCATTTCCATTTTCATCATCCACTTAAATAATTTTCATAATACCCACCACTTACTCATTTCCATATTTTCTACGTTCATTTGCTCATTTTCATAATTATTTTCCATTTTCCATTTCTAGTTATTCATTTTCATTATTTCTACATTCATTTTTCATTTCCATCTTCCATTTTCATACTTACGTGATTTTCTTATTTCTTTTACTGAGTTGGTTTTATTTTTGACTTATCCGTGATGTGGACCCGTAATATGTGGAAACATGGAAATGAAGTGGACATACCCCGAGGAGACACATGGAAGGACATAGGTGACTAGACAGTGACTTGACATGATGACTAGGTGATGATGTGGTAGTCAAAAGATACTTTGTGCACAAGTTACACATAATTCTATGGGTTTTTTTACCACATTCACAAATAACATGGAGATAAAATTTATTTATAAATAGGTCACTGTATCACATGTTCATATAGAAGAATGATTTCATAATATATGAAATAATTTGGACATCGTATCTAGGATGAGTAGAGGCACCTAAAGATAGAGTGTCATGTCAAGAATACCTCATAAGATAATCAAGGGCCAAAACCGAAGAATGTCGAAGTATGAGTCTAGAGGCAGTTATGAAGGCTTGAGAATCTATAACAAGAAAACCACTTATGTTATTCATAGTTCTAAGAGGAACTAGGGGACACTAGTAAAGTCAGTAATGCGTGAAGTAGTGAAGGTCCATTCACTATAAAGGATGTCAATGTACAGATAAAGTAGTACACCGTGGAAGATTTGTTATAAAATATTGAGATGTGAAATGTTATCTTTATGATAGAGAAAGATAGATTTTATACCTATAGATAAGGGAAAAATCTTCCAGGATCATTCCATAATTTTTGGGGTAGCACCTCCATGATTATTATGAACGTGGTATAGTGGAAGTATGGAAAGAATGTTATAACTTCAAAGGTGAAGTATTGAAGGTGCAAGCAACCTAAATAATTCTAGCATATGGTCCAAACGTAGTGCCCCATGTGCAAAGTGGATATAAAAGTATACAACCATGCTTTTAAGGAAAGTAATTACATAACATAATAAGTCCAAGAGTAATTAGAGGATGTAGGAAAAAGGTACTACTAAATGAATGACAAGTGATTTTGAGTTACGATATCACTCAAACAGCAGTGGAAACAATGAATAGATTGTTGATGGGAGAGAGAATATTGAGTATAGCTCAAGAATGATGAATACATTCCAAGGTAGGATGGTATAGCCAGTTAAAAAGGATCCCAGGCATGAATGTGATTTTCCTGAAGGAGAAAGTGGTTCTAAGTTTATCTTAAGAAAGGAAGAGGGAGATGGTACATGACGGAACCATCTTGAGTGAAATGAACGCATTGGTATTGCTCCAAAAGACTAGAAGTACCACTGGAGTTCATGATTTCTAGTAATGGTAATGAAGATTATTGTAAAAGTATCCAGGAAGGGAAGGAATAATTGTCTATGCATTCCTATACCAAGTGGGTCAAGATAAGAGAGAAAAATGGTTCAATAAAACACAAGAGATGAAGTGTCGAGAGTAGGAAAGTTGAAAAATAAGTTTGGTACAATAAGTAAATGTAAAATTCAAGGACAATTAAGAGAGCATGGAAGAACATGCAATTTGGTTATGTGTGTGCTTGGGAGTCTCAGTATTACATGAATGATGGAATTTAATATCAACATAGTAGGTGGTTAAAAGTTTTACGTAGCCAAGTGTAATTGGATGGAAAATATCCCAAGACAAAAAGGTAACCATGTGCAGTGATTACAATGAGATTTGAGGAAAACCCAGATCAATAATGAAAGCAGTACATGATAAAAGAGGAGGCAACAATTGTTGTAGAAACAAATATGTTATGGACTATTGGACAACCATGCAGAGCACAAAAGTCTTGAATTATTATGTATTGTGAGCATGATAAGGAGGAATTATAAGATATGCATCAATGCACACTAAAATTTGTGAGCATGCACATAACTTGTTGCAAGATTAGAATAGTATAATATTATATATTGAATAAATAACTTATGATAAATGAGAATACTATTGATGAAGTTCATGTTGATAGCCAATCCAGATGAGGTTAATAAGGTGGGATATTTTCGGCATGTAAGGATGATAAGGGTAACTTGTAAGTTCAATAGTTACCAGTAACCAAGTAGCATCAGAGTTATGTAGTAAGAAACTATGTAAGTATGAAATCTATGTATCTATGTTGCATGATGGCTGAAGGGAATTAGACAAAACTCCCCTCACCTAGAGTTTATTTTATAAAATATTTATATTGTATATTTTGAATGCATCGAAAGAGTGATTTTCATATGAAATGGTAAAGGCTGTGGGCTTGGAAAAATTGTAGAAGTTATTAGTTGTACTTGAATTCCTATGATATAGTAATAAGACATGAACTTGTTGGTTATGAGCTAATAAACAAATGAATAAAAGGCTATGACCCTGTTATAGGAATAAAAAACAACAAATCTAGTCATGTATGAGACCATGCCATGGTTGGTTAAGGTATGATGTCACACAAGTGTCCAATGAACTTCCTACTTTTAATTAATGTTTGTACTGCAATTTTTTTTTATAACACTACAAAACACCACATAATTTTATTCTTGGTACAATGCTTGGGTCGAAAAGGAAGCTATCAATGTGGTTGAGTAGGAAATGAGTAGTGTATGGAGTAGGTTTTTGACCATTGGGCATACCATGTAATTATTGTGGTGGGATGCATAATTTAGAACAAGGCTTTATGAAAATAAATGCAAGAGTGCATTGAATAAATGGGCATGGAGAATTCTGTTTATGCATAGTGTAGTAATTTTGCACTTATGTATGCTAACATAGAGTGTGTATACTTGAAGACTTTCTGGAATGCATTTTAGAAATGCATGCATACAATATCTTTTGTACAGATGATCATGCTAGAAACATAGATGTTGAGAGCATGAATAACTCATGAGGTTGATAACATTCATGAACTGTCAGAAATTGCAACAAGAGAATTGTACCTTGAAGTAGTAACATAAGGATGAACTACAATGAATTTATGTTTAGGGGATATATATATATATATATATATGAATGATAAGGAAAAGCTTGATTTATGATACATATATGAAGAAATTCTAATTTCATCATTATCAAATGGATGGTTAGTTGTAATTAAATTATTAATTATAAACCATTCTGAGATTTCTTTATGATCTCTTGCAAATATTACAATAAAAGCATATTGTATAGAAGGTACTAACAATCTGTTTTGGCTAAGTGAAAGATGAAGTGTTACAGGGAAAGTAGTCCCAAATATGGCACTATTGGAAGCCATAATGAATATTGATGCATGTTGTTGCAAACATTCAAGAAAATATAACATGGAATTTCACAGTTTGGGAAAAAGTAGAATTTCCTGGTAGAACAAATTTGAATTTTTAAATGAAATTGTATGATATCATCTCACAATAACTCCAATGGATTATCAAAACTTGAATGATTGATTAAAATAATGGATTATGTTGGGACATTGGAGCCTATAATTGTATATCCTCAGTGGGGGCTTGTTAAGGAGTTTGTGCTCTCCTTGTATGTGAAATCCTAGGTAAGATGGATCATCAAACAAATATATTTCAGTGAAGGGATGCCTAATCCTAAAAGGGTGAGTGAAAAAAGGAAGAGGAAACACTAGAATGTTCTAGTGAGATGAAATTTTAATGAAGAAGCTCCGTGGAAAAGAGGAAAAATACTTCTAGCTGAAAAATGAAGACAAGACCAGAAAGATAATAAGCTTCTATAGCAAAGGCATGGAGAATTTTGAAGAATTTTATAAATGTACTTTGTATATGATGCACTAAGGAAAATCCATAAATAATAGGGAAGGGAATGTAATACCCTAGGTTAGACCCCTTTGTAATTGAGCACATAGGCTGGTGATCCATGTTACTTTGAGGTCAGAGTGCCTGTGTAGTAAATAGGTTAGTGAGCCAGATACTAAAAGGCATTTTGGCCTATCATGTGTATTATGTAATCATAATTGGATGATAATAAAATCACACCACTACATGCACACCCACCCGAAAAAAAAAGTAAGAGGGATAAACTCCACTAGAAAAAGGAAAAAGGTGGGATAAAAGTATTAGGTTAAGGGGATAAGCATAAGGGGCTTAGACCATGAGAATACATTAACAATATTTGTGAAAATTTAATTTATAGATGCATATGCATTATGCTATCCTAAGTTCCTATGAAAGAGGAACAAATCACCAAGTGGGTGCATAGGGGAATCATAAAGGGAAAAGTTTCATTTTATGCACATGCAAATATAATATGGAAAACTTAGTGTAGTTTCCCATATGAATGGTCATTCTCACCATTAGGGAAGGGGATATCTCCTTTGTTACCATCCATATTTGTTTTCATTACCACATTTTAATTATGGAAGTTAGGGGGTGTTTTTCTAGTATTTAAGCTAAAGAAGAAGGTTGTCAGGACTGTACGATGTTGAAGAAGTAGGTTTTCAGGCCCGTGTGTGGTTGAATATGTGGGTTGTCAGGCTCGTAAGAATTCTCTCTAGGTGAGAGAATTGTTGGGAATTGATTTACCAAGGTGTCGATTGTAGCTACAGGGCTCAAAGATTTCATGTCCAACTTATTGTTGAAGGTCAGAAAGGAAGTGGAGTAGCTGATGGGGTATACTCCCTGGGTGGGACAAGCATGTGGAGAAATTACAGAGTCTAGCTGGATGGATTTGGAACTTGAAACTGAGCAACATTGTTGTTTAACAGACTAGTCTAGGATAGGAAACCCTTTTTCCCAAGTGGATTTTATGCCTAGCTCGGGGGTGACTTGATCTTGCACTACACAACATAAAACATAAGTGACCTTGATGCTTGATGTAGTGAGGTCGATCCTGATATCAATGTGCGCACTAGGATGATGATCCTGAAATTGTACTTTTGTATATCTGCTGCTAGAAGTTTATGAGACTGCACATTTCCTTACATATGCACAATTTAGGAAATGTTATGAGTTTCCTATAGTAGTATCACTTATATATATATATATATAGTCGATATTTTTTTATATTTGAGAAACAAGTTATTATACTGGACCAACAAAGGCTCAATATAGAATGTCGAGGTGAAATGGTTAGCAGGTCAGCATTTTGTTTGACAAAATCGCTAAGCAAACTCTAGCTCTATATGGACTATGATAACTATGTGCTAAAGTGGGAATTACAATGTGACCATTTTATTAAAGAGGACTTACAAAGTTCTAAGGGGGTTTGATAAGCCTTAGAAAATTGGGTGGTGAAATCCCTGAGACACTAAGTTCTAAAATGGACTGTTAAAACTACAAAAAATCATGTTTTTTCTCAGAAGGAATCATACCCATGATCTCGACAAAGAGAATTCAGACGAGATGTTGATTGGAGTTCTTTGAACTCTGGGGCTTGTTAATAATTATGGTCATTATGGACCATTGGATTCATTAAAGGAGGATCGATAAATCCTAGTTGTTGATTGGGGTCCTCATGTATAGGGAATTGTCAAGGATTGGGGTCTTTTATTGACCATCTGATCCACTGGAGGGAGGATTCAGTTAATCATGAACATCGATCTTAGATGAATCATTGGATTTATCTTGTTGGAGTTGACTAGGAGTTTGGAGTAGATTCTACTAAAAAGTAAATTCTTCGAGGAGCAATCTTAACCATTTATTGGAGTTTGATTGAGAGTTAATGTTGGTCATAGATATTCATGGAAGTTCAAGAGGGATTCTATCATCTCGAGGTATCATAGCACCGAAACCTAGAAGAGTTCTAATCCAAAATACTTTTGGAAACCCGATAGGCTGATATCCAGTGGGTGAGAGGAAGTGGTTAGCGTGTCATGGTTAAGGAAGGTCACATGCTACCCTTTGGTGGTGCCACGTGTCAGGTGGATTTGGATGAATTGAACAAGGGTTCCCAAGGAAAATTAGTGCCACATGTCAAGAGGTACATGTGCCACATGTCATTCCATGTATAACACCCCTTGTCATGCCACATGTCAGTAGGGGATTCGAGTCAAGGGAGTCAATCGACCCCGGACCACCAGGGAGTCTTGTTACTAAGATACGGTGGGAATTATGGTGCCCTGTGTTTCTATGGCCACTTGTTCTACCATGACCAATGACAGATGTCAACACATAGTTGGGTAGGTCATGGATTCGAAGATGATGTGTAATTTCCACCTTAGTTTACGTGGAGGTTCACATGTCAGTATAGACCCCACATTGATTTATGTTTGGGAACATATGTGATGAACAAAAAGTGTTGAATCTGTAGATTATTCCCACCATCGATCTCAGTTAGACAAGTCAATAAAAAATACAAACTATTGGATAATTTTGATGTCAAGAGAAGCTATAGGGTCTGATATCCGGTTTCTTATGACTACGTGTCACGATTCTAGAAAATGAAGAACAATGACACACAATAGGGATATACATGCAAAGTACCATCGCATAATATATTGTTCGTCGAGGACTGAGTTTAAATCAACCCTTCCGGTGGGATGATAGTCTGATGAACCGACATTACGTTGAATAACATCACTTAACCAATGCACGATGGACAAGTGTGCCATATGATGGGATGTTGTACACTAAGCACCAACTCACATCGGACCAATATTTTCAAGGGTTATGTAATACAAGAAGGGAAATGATTCTGGGACCTGATAAGCCGAGGGTCTGGTGGATGAGGTGGAAAGTGCCACGACAAATCCCATATCAGTTGCCACATTTTTGCAGGGATGGTATGCCATGATATGGAAGTGCCACGTCAGATGGATATGGATAATGTAGAGCCACATGGGTGCCACATGGAATTATAATGGAAAATGCCTAAAATATTTAAAGCACCATAAATTCTTATCTAGAGCTCGGTTTTGAGCATTGAGATAGTCATTAGAAATATTTGGATGAGCAGAACGAATTTATGAATTCTAATTGAGGAGATGAATAGATGAAAACATTGAAAATATTTGACACCCCATCCCTTAGAAGGTACTCAAGGGGTTGGGTATGTTACATACAATAAGTATATGTTGGTCATGATGCATGCACTGGACAAGTTTAGGAAGTACTAGGTGGGAGGAATATTTGTGGTTAGAACTGACCACAACAGCTTGAGATATTTCTTGGAGCAGTGGCACCTGAATGAGAAGCAATAAAAATGGGTGAGTAAGGTGTAGGAATATGATTTTTACATTGAGTATTTAAAAGAGAAGAAGAACATAGTTGTTGATTCTCTATCCAAGAGACTTGTAGCATTCTCCATGAAAAAGATATAATTAGATTGGAAGTCCATTCTCTTGGTGGAATACTCCAAGAATACCTTCTCATGTGAGATGATGGAGGAAATCATTTAACATGTCAGGTACGTGTTAGTGGATGGCATCATCTACTACAAATATGGGATCTATCTTGTCCCTGAGTCCACACTCAAGGATAATATTTTTAGGGTAGTACATGACGCACCACTGGCAGGGCATCCGGGGTATCTAAATACCTATAGGAAGTTGAGAGAGAGATTCTCCTAGAAATGTCTTAAGAGGGATGTAATTTGATATGTGAGGGAGTGCATGACTTTCGAGCAGAACAAGTCAAATCTTAAACACCCTATGGGACTACTTCAACTATTGTCGATTCTAGAGCAAAAGTGGGATAACATGTCGATGTAACTCATTACAGGTTTTCCAAAGGTACATGGAAGGGACTGTATCTATGTCGTAGTGGATAGGTTGAGTAAATATGAGCACTTCTTTGACATTCCTTTAGATCATAATTCATCTTAGGTAGAAAAGATATTCTTCAAGGATGTGTTCATATTACATGGTCTTCCAAAGAACATACTGAGTGACCAGGATAATAGGTTTCTTAGTGTGCTTTAGCAGGAGTTGTTTAGGTTATTTGGGATGAAGTTGACACCTAATACCGACTATCACCCCCAAACAAATGGGAAGACCTAAATAGAAAACAATTGGATTGAGGGGTAAATGAGGAACTATGTATCAGGGTAACAAAGGGCATGGATAAATTGGTTTCATCTTGAGAATCATTGCTACAATACCATTCATCAGATGTCCATATGGATGAGTCCATTTAGGGAATTATATGGATATGATGCCCCATCGTTTCTGGATTTGGTGTTTGGGGACAATACATCCCCCAAGGCCAAATATTGGTTGTAGGAGAATGCAGATATATTGAAAGTATTGAAGGAGAACCTACGAACTGCTCAGAATCAAGAGAACATGTATGCAAATAGGCATAGAGTGGAGCACAATTTTTAGGTTGGGGACTTAGTCTTTCTCAGGTTACATCCTTACAGACAATCATCACTGAAGAAGAGTGGTGTAGAGAAGTTGAAGCCTCATGTTTATGGATCTTACAAAGTTATCAAGAGAGTGGGGTAGGTAACATATGATCTCGAGCTACTAAAGGGTAGCAGGATCCACAACATATCCCATGTATCCTACCTCAAGAAGGCATTGGGAAAACATGTTACTACTTTGGAAGATATTCCTCCACTAGGTGAGGAAGGGAAATTGGTTCTAACTCCTAAGAGGATTGTTGATGTCAGGAAGGAGATATTAAGGAGAAGAGTCATTCGAGAGTACCTGGTCATATGGAGACGGTTTCCTACCAAGGATGATACTTAGGAAGGAGAACAAATCTTGCAGTACATTCATTTAGATTTTCTTGAGTACAAGCAATCTTGGGAAGGGGGAACTGTAATGTCCCCTTCCAATTCATCATGATGGAGGATGAGTTAGTAGCCTATACAACTCTCATAGGTTATAATCAATGGGAAAAAGGGGATTCATGGAGATATATTTAGTGTGAATGTGTTAAAAGGATACAAATTCTAAAGTGACATTAAATCAAAACAAAATAATTTTGTTTGAGTGAAAATTGGAGGGAAAATAAGGAAGGGTTTTAATTGGTCAAAAAAGGGAAAGATCTAGAAGGCTTAGAGGAAGAATAAATAGAAGGTTAATCCTTCACTTTGACATTATGATTTGATTTCTCATTTTGGAATTCTCTTGGATACATTGTTTCATTAGGGTTTGTTGATGTTTGTAGTTGCATGAGATAGGTACTTCCAAATTGGCATGTGTCTATCATGTGGAAGTCATCAAGAATATTCTTAGTTAAAAGGAATTAATTAAAGAAAAAATGTATTTATTAGTGAATTGAGTTATTTGAGGAACGTGCTTAGCATGCAACATGTAATCTAAATCTTAAGTGAGCGTGAGAAGTAATCTCAATCGTATATCACTTTGGAGATCAGAAATAGATTGTAACTCATGATTATAAAAGCAAGGCTAGGAGAAGGAGGGAGACACTTACATCAGATACACTTGTGAGAGACTTTTGATTATGAAGTCAACATGGTCGGGAATATTGAAGAGAGGTCGAGGTCGGGAGACTCTAGGTGAGATGTCAAGAGCAAGGGACCTTGGTGAGAGACCAAGGTGAGGATCTTATGTAAGATGCCAATATCAGGAGACTCTTGGTGAGAGTCCAAGAGCAAGGAACATTTAGTGAGATGCCAAGGTTGAGGATATTTGGTGGGATTCCAAGATCGGGATCTTTGGTGAGATGCCAATATTAGATATAGAAAAGGACTTTTTCTAGTGTCAGGAGTGTAGGAGTAAAGAAGGACTTTTGCTTACACTAGAGTGAGGAGATCTCACTAGTTGGGTGAAGAGAACTCATCCAAGTATTGATGAAATGGTTGGATCACAAAGGATTTTGATTCAAGATCTTGATAGGTGGATGAGTAATTTCATCTAAAGGTCATAGAGGTCAAGGAGGAGAGAGAGGAAAGGTAGTCGTAGGTGGGTTTCATAGGGAGAACCTAGAGGAAAGAAGTGCATTGTACGAATATTTACATACAAAATTTCCATATGCATCTGCGAGTCACAATTGAGATAGTCGCTGACATTTGTGGGTCATAATGGGGTAATTGGCAGATATATGTTGGTAACAGAAGGGAAAGTCATATATTTCTAGGAAAGCATGCTAGAACAGTCATACATCAGGTCAGTTCTTTCCAGGTTTGTCTATAGTGTATAGTTCTCTCAGTGGGTCACTTTCCCTATTAGAGGAGCCCTGATTTGACCTTAATAAAATCATCGTTGAACCAGTTTTCCCTTAGGGTTTTTTATAGGGGTTTATACCCAAAAATCTTGGTGTTCTTATGTGTTTGATTTGGTTTCCTTGTTTATTCTTTTGTTGCATGTTTAGTCGATTATTCAGCTGTGATTTTGGTAGATAAAGTGAATTTATTTGAGATAACTTCCAGGTGTTGAGTATAGTGGAAAAATATCAACATGGTATTAGTTCTTACCAAGGATTGAATCCTCTCAAGAATATTTTCAATAGGGTGTAGAAAAACCCTTCCATCATCATAGTTTGGTTTTAGTGGTGTAATATCCACTCTAGCTAGAAAAGAGAGGGATCCATCTAAGATTCCATTGAAGCTTCAATTTGGGGTTTGGTTTTCAGTTCGAGGTATCATCTTGTGCATGATATTGCAAATCTTTCCGTAGGAGGCTGATTTCATATTTTGCAGGTACCATGAGGGTTTCATGAAGGCATGTAAGGAGACATCCTCACTAGTTGAACACAAGGGTCTCGCAAGGCCCCACTTAATGCACAACCTTGTCTCACGAGGATATCTATAGACTAAATATTGGTACATGAGGGTTTCGAGAGGCATCCCCACTTGTTGAACGTGAGGGTCCTGCGAGGCCATGCTCGTCGCTGAGTTGCACGTCACAAGGACCTCTATAAGGGGTTTTGGAAATAACAGTAGGCCATTTGGGTTCGATCCATGAGTCTGGAAGGCTATTTGCAAAGCATATAGTGCTGGATTAGATCATTGTAGGGATAGGAGATCCTTTCAGTAGTTGACATCATCTATTTGCAACATTCTAGGTTTTTGTTTGAGTTTGTAGTGTTTGATGAAGCTTGTTATAGCAAGATTTACCTCACCATTGCTATATTGCATAGAGGGCCTTTTTCCATTTCCCTATGTAGACTTATCAACCCCCTTTTTGATAAATCCAAAGCCAAAATTATATATTTTTCCACATATACGCTACCTAACTACTTTGCAAGATGTGTATACGCTTATTTCTCCACTACAACTCACGTATATCGGGATTTGTGCCAGAAAATACAAAATGAGCTTGGGTTTCCATGTCATGACAAATGATCTCTGACATTTGGCCTTCCATATACTGGAAACATTCTGACTCAGCCCTTCAGTTGCATTCTGGAGGCTATAAGAGCACAATTTCAAGCTATGGAAAAGGAGAGAGAAAGCATTCAACTTTGAGAGCAAAGTTACTCTAGAGAAATTACTTCATATTGAGTCTGCATCCCTTTGTCCCTCAATTCTAAACATAGTGTTCATCGCCCAAGCTCTTCCCTTATTGTCAGGAGGATCTCATTATCACTTTCCTATGAGATTGATTTTGGTGGAGGATTGAAGTCATGGAGACCCAGTTGGAAGGAACTTGGTTTCTTGGTTTCAAACCATGTTGACACGGAAGTCTGTAATGTTGATACTTCTGTTGATCAATTATTAATAGAAATACTCCTTTCCCGTCCTATAGATATCTTGCAAATATATGATTATTATCCATGGGCATGTTTGTAATGTTTATTAATGGATTCTGTTATATGATGTACTAACTCATTTTATATACCATCACTATATACTTTCATCTCTTGTTTGTTGAGAACTTCTTGCAGGTGTAAAGCTTTGGGTCAAAGTGCTCAATGGTGGAACAAAATCAAACGATTGGATTGAGGTAGGCTTCTTCCTTGTATTGCACATTAGTTTATATAGCACATGTTTGAATTGAGTTGATTTCTGTAGTCATACCTGTCTGTTGTGGTTTACCCTTGGCCATAGAGAGTTTTTCCCTTGTAACAGAATGGGCGAATCCACTGGGGAGAGATCTTCCTTCTAAGGGTTGAAGCATTTTTCCTTCTTACATTTCTCTTTTTCCTTTGTACTTCTTTTCGTATCACAGTTGGATAGATTCTGTTCACTCTGGGTCTGATTTTTCAGCCTTTTAACCTTGCCTAGCCTTGTTTTAAAAGATATATGCCCTTTTTTCCCTAACAATCACGTGTATACGCTTGTTGTCCCACTACAACAGACGTATATACACCCTTTTCTCTTGAACAAGAGCATATACCACTTCCCCCTTGCTTGTTTTCTTAGTTTAGCGACTGTTGGGTAGGTTTTGAGGATCACTGAGCCTTCTTAGGTCTCTAAGGTACCTGTTGAGATTATCAGGGATGACAGGAAACCTTTTTGAAGTTGAATTTTTGGGCGGTGTCTTTCTCTTTGTTTTCCATTTTTGATTTGTCCTTGGTAGTTGGGTTGTCTTCTTAGTTGCTTGGTATTCTTCTTGAGTGATTGATTTTATACACAGTAGAAGTTATATATCAAGTCGCTTATCAGTCCATGCATTTTCTTTTTAATACATTGAAAATACAAAAAAAAATAGGTATTTTGCATTGGTTGGTATTTTTTTTCTTGGAACCTTTATCATTAGCTTAGCATATTTATCGAAAGATTGCATTTTACTTCTGAGTTGCAGAATTAAAATTGAAAATTGCACTTTTTTTATTTAGCATATCATTCACTGAAAAGTTAAAGTTAGGCTTTGCATTATATCTATTTTTATTTTCATGCAGAGTCATAACACCACGAGTTTCATTTCCATACCTCTTTGAGTAATCACGGCCAATAAAATTTATTCTTTAAACTAAAATTGATTAGTCACGATTTTATTTTTTTAGGGTGCACAAACTAGCCTAGGATTTAGTGCCTTGGAATAGGATTTTGTGAGTAAAATTTTCCAAGGCAATTAAATCAACTTATGTGTATGAGACATGGAGTTGAGAAATCCATTGTATAATTGGTAATATCAGGAGGCTCCGCTCACACCAGAGTTAATCATGAGGTCACACAAATTTATTTGAAGGGATAACCCCTATATACTCACCTAGCGTCAGAGATATTTCTATGGATTTATTCATATTTGGGGATCTTGCTAGTGCCCATACCTCTGTAAGAGGCAGTGCTTTCAAGGTTTCAGGCTTTGCTACCCTATCTATATGGTGATCCAAACTTACGAATTCTCGATTGTGTATCGGTTATACAATGGTTTATTAGTTGTTTGACTTAGGTTTCTCATAGGTTACTTACAGGGGTTATTCTACTTGTATCCTGAGTCAGATAGGGGTCAGACACCACACAGCCATTATGGAGGATTACCTCTCCAAGGGGGTTTGACCAACTGGTTGTTAAGCCTACGAGGGCCCTTATAACTATTTTTTTTACGTCCAAACCTTAGCAGGGAGTCTCAAGTCCCTCTTAGACAAGGCATACCTTCTCTAGCAAGGGAGGCCACTCAACAACTTTAGCCCATTTGCATGCATATTGGCTGTTTGATTTTTTGGTATGCTCTTTTATTACTAGTTTTCCTTAGGATATATTTTTATTTGTTGAGAGTAATAAGTCGTCATGGAGTCAGACCAAATTCCTCACACATCCCGTTGGTTGTTACAGTTACCACCGGTTTTCTAGCTATTGCCTTCTAAAAGGCGTAGAGTTATTAGGAGTGGTACACACACATCCACTTTTCAGACTTGTGATCCCACAAGGATGAGTACTGAGTCTAGTCTTCAGAACACTCAGAGTTCATCAACTCCCAATCCAACTATAGTTAATTTCACTCCTTCAACACCTACAACCGCTAAAGTTGTAGTGTTGGAGGCCTACACCGGTACTATGGCTCGACCCGTAGTCAATGCTTCGCCTCTTTCCTCTAACCCTTTTGGGGGTTTTGGTCACTCTCCGAGTTACAATTTTCATACCATCCCCATGGCTACTAGCTTGTTTTCTTATGGTATGCCAAGTTTCACTTCGCAGTCTTCGACTGCCATCCCAGTTGCTCGCCATAACTCTAGCCTTGGACTTGGGAGCACCACACCTCCTTACACTCCCTTTCCATTTGGTAGCTCTCATGTTCCCCAAGAGAATCCTAATGTAGGAAGTGTCCCCTTCCCTAACCTCGGGTCTAATCCCTCTATGGCTGGATGGAACAACTAAGTTGGCAGACAAGTTCTGCCCTATATCCCTATCCCCTCGGTGCCGAATTAGACCAATAATTTTGGCATAATGAATCCACTTCAATCCTCCATATTCCCACCCAGAGGAGGTCAATATTATGTCTTGGGCACCCCCCAACCTGGACCTAATCCAGTTCAGGGCAGTTTTAACAACCCTCAGTTTGGAGCTAATCCAACTGGGGGCGATTTTCAGAACCCTTATCATAACATTCATGCTGGAATGATGCCCAATCCATCTTTCACAAATCTGCTCGGAGGAGCGTATTTTAATTCTAGACAAGGTTCTGGTCCTTACCAGAACCCTGGATGGAATGCAACTCCTAATACTCATTCTTTTGCAGGAGGATGGGGTTAGGTGTCACAACCCCATATTCCCTTTCTGGCCACGCTTAATCTGCAAGATTTGTCTAAACTAATGAATGACTCGATGAGTCATGATCCCACATGGCCCCCTATCCCCACCAAGATTCCATCAGACATTCCAAATTTTGAAGGTAAGAATGGCGAGGACCTTGGTGATCACGTCACTCCTTTTCAGCTGTGGTGCTCATCGAATTATTTGAATCATGATTCTATTAGATTACAATTGTTGCAGTGCACTCTTATCGGGATTGCATCACAATGGTATATTGATATACATAGGGGAACATATGGGTCTTTTCAACAGTTAGTGCTAGCCTTTCTTAACCATTTTCAACTACCCATTCGTTATGATTTTGGCCTTGAACTTTTGTCAACTTTACGCCAGGGTTCCAACACTCATATTTCAGACGATATCCAGGAATGGCGTAGGCAAAGACGGTTAGTTAAGACTCCCATACCCTTGACATTTATTTTAGAATGGTTTTTAAAATCTTTGCATGCTCCTATTTCAAAGGGCATTGCTACTTCCAGGGTCTTCTTTGAGGAAGAGGCCATTTTTAGAGCCCAACAATTCGATTTGATCAATGCTATGTCTAGGATGTTATACCACCTTCTTCCCGATGCACCGTGGTCGACTCATGATCCTAGACAGGGTCTTGGGCCCCATGAAGATGGAATTGTGGGGTCCACCAATGTAAAGTCCGCAGACTCGACAACGAACTGTCGGAGGACCAGCTTCATCTGGATCCTCCAAACCCACCCAATCGACAGATGTACATTCTGTGTAGTCGTCGAAAAACCCAAATGGTGACCAACAACCATATGGGAATAAACAGAAAGGTCGAAATAATCATAGAGGTGGGAAGAATAAACCCAAGGACAAGAATAATAATGGAAAATAGAACGATAACGTTGGAGAGGGCACGAAAGAAAAGCATAAGGTTAAGTTTCCTTGTAAACTTTGTACAGACGATCACCTTACACATGTATGCCCCAAACTTGTGGAAGCTGCGAGGCTTTTAAATCTTCCACTTGCTGTGATAATGAATCCTTTTCCTCACAACCAACACTTAGCCTCGAGTTCTTCAAATGTCGGAAATGCGTTTGGTGGGAGTCAAAACCCACCATCACAAGATGGCGACCATGTTTGTATCAATATGGTCGATGCAAAAATCGATATAGCCAATCGCTCTCAAGATTATGGCTCTTCAAAATCTCGTACCGGCCTAGAAGCTCCTCCTCCACCCCCGGAGATGAATTTACATATCGAGAAACCAGAGCCACCACCTCATATTCCGAAAGGAGTATTCAAGCGCTCTACCCATAACCCTAATGCTAAAGCCGCCCATAACTACTCTATTGTTGAGGATCTGGGTGAAACACCTTGTGCGATGTCTGCTCTGGAGGTACTCCAGACATGTCCATCACAGAGGAATGCCTTACTCTCTTCCTTAGGAGCTCTAGAACCTAGTGGCTTGAATATCATCAAGTTCGATATCACGGACGTGAAGCCTCGCCTACCCTACCATGTGGCTTTCCAAATCCATGTTGATTATTCTAAATATACCATCAAACGAGCGGTCGTTGATGAAGGTGTTTCCACTTGCGTGATGTCCTTAGGCTGTTGGAAAGCTATCGGTTCTCCAACCCTTTCAAAGTTGTTGACCATGTTGACCGCATTCAACGGTTATTCCTTCCGCCCTCATGGTATTATCCCCACCTTTCCAGTCCATTTAGGTGGGAAGAAGGTAGAAATGGAAGTAGCGGTAGTTGATGCACCTCTCGATTAGAACTTGTTACTAGGTTGCAATTGGACTTATGCTATGGTCGTCATCATATCGTCCATTTTTTGCACGCTTTTTTTCCTCATCAAGGGGAGATTGTGACGATCGACCAGTTACACTTTGCGTACTCTAGCCCGAATGCATCTATTGGACTGTCGATCCTTGTGGTAAAAAATTCTCAGCCGACAACTGAGAATATCAGTGTCGGAATGTATTCTTCCCTCATGGGTACTTTTGACTTCTCGGCACCAATTCACCACATTTATGCCATGTCCAGTACACCCGCTTCAGTAGAGAGGTCCATCCCTTTCTGCACTTCTTATTTCAGTGACCCTTGGACCCGACCTTCTCTGAATTCATCGATTGAAGGTCAGTCGCATGATGGAATGGCTATGCCACTATGGGAAGCAGACATTGCATATCAAGCTATCCTCTACTCTTCTATCGATCTCGATCCTGTTCCCTCACAGACGGTCGAGGAGGATCCAGTTCTCAGGCCTATGTGGGCCACTTCATTATCTTGTTCACATGATTTCTTGGATGAAAGTTTGCCTTTGGACGAAGCAATCCTTGAATCCATGAATGTTTCAGAGAGACCTGGGGATGATATGCATCATCGATCTTATTTTCTCCCAAGTCTTGAAAAAATTGAGCAAGATGATTTTAGATCTACCCTGAGTGAGATAGTCGGTCATGTTGTAGTTCCACTTGATACACATGGAATTTACACCGAAGGGAATATGGAAAGTATTTCTCCCACCGTCGAGATCGATTTCTCTCGTACCACTGGAAATATTGAAAACGTAAATATAGGTGCAGATTATTCGCTAGAAGAGATTTTGATCTACACCAACCTCTTCAAATAATTTCGATACGTATTTGCTTGGTCATATGAAGAGATGCCAGGGATCAACCCCCATATTGTCGAACATGAGATTAGGACTTACTCCGATGCTAAACCCATCCGACAACATATTAGAGATGTTAATCCTAGGAAGGCCCCCATTGTTAAGGCAGAGGTAGAGAAGCTACTTAATGTCGGCTTTATCTACCCGGTTCCCTTGACCGAATGGATATCCAACCCCATTCCTGTGAATAAAAAGAAAGGAACCATCCATGTGTGTATGGACTTTCACGACCTGAAGAAGGCCTATCCTAAATTTAACTTCCCCACGCCTTTCATTGATCATATTCTCAATGAGTGTGCGGGAAGCAAAATATTTTCTTTTATGGATGGATTTTCAAGCTATAACCAAATCCAGATCAAACCTAAAGACCAACATAAGATGGCATTCATATGTCCTTGGGGCATGTTTTCATACCAGAAAATGCCTTTCGGCCTTAAAAATGTCGGAGCAACCTTCCAACGAGCCATGACTTTCGCTTTTCATGATCTCAAACACATAGTCAAAGCTTACCTTGACGATCTTGCTACTCACTCTCGCAAGAGAATGGATCATGGTACGCACCTTCGACTGGGTTTTGAAAGATGTCGCTACTATAGAATCCGACTCAACCCTCATAAATGCATCATTTTCATTAGATCTAGCCGTCTCTTAGGATTCTTAGTCTCCGAGATAGGGATCATGGTAGATCCACTTAAGGTTGATGCAATTCTTCAGTTGCCTCCCCCGCGGATGATTAGACAACTTCAAGGCTTACAGGGGAAAGCTAACTTTTTGCATCAGTTTATTGTGAATTATGCCAATATCACTAAGGGTTTCATGCGCCTATTGAAGAAATACACCCTGTTTATCTGGGATGAGTGAGCCCAGATGTATTTTGATGCTTTAAAGAAAGCCTTGGTATCGACCCCTCTGCTGAAATATCCTGATTACAGTAGATATTACTTGTTGTATATCGTCGTGTCTGAAGAGACCATTGGTATGGTTCTAGTTCAGGAGGATGACAAGCTCCATGAGGACTTCATCTACTATCTCAGTCTCAATTTAGTCAGACCTGAACAAAATTACTCACATGTTGAAAAGATAGCTTTGGCTGCCATCCACACAGTCCAACATTTACGACACTATATATTTCTTTGAAAAACTATTGTGGTTACCGATGTTAATCGATTTCAATATGTCCTCACTAGACATATCATAGGCGGAAAATATAATAAATGGATTGTCATCCTACAATAATTTGATCTCGACCTTGCTTTGGCCCAGTCCAAGAAATCACTAGTTTTTGTAGAGTTAATAATCTGATTTCCCACGATTAGATGAAGATGTCATTCATGTTGATTCATTCACGGATGAACACATTTTCCTTGTCTCGTCGTCCGACCCCTGGTATGGAGATATTGTTTTATATCTTCAAACCTTCAAGTTCTCTCAACATCTCTCACGAGATGATCAACGACATGTTAGATACCAAGCCAAAAAGTATACAATCATCAGCGACACTTTGTATCATTCACAAGTAGATATCATCTTACATCATTGCTTAACTCACGAAGACGCTAAGTTAGTCCTTAATGATTCCCAAAAAGGGGCTTGTGGCATTCATCTATCCGGGCTTGCGACAACCAAAAAAATCTTGTGAGCTGGTTACTTCAGGCCCACCATATTTAAATATTGTATTGAAGCAGTTAATAAGTGTCACCCCTGCCAGGTGTTCACTCGAAAAATAAGCTCGCACCCAACCCCTCTCCACCTAGTCATTATCGTTGGTCCCTTCACTAAGTGGGGAGTAGATTTTGTTGATTGCAACCCAACTTCGGCTTCAGGAAATCAACAAATTATCGTGGCTATTGGCTACTTCACCAAGTGGGCCAAAGCCATGCCTATCATGAAATCCGAAGGGAAGACTGCAACTTTTTTCATATTCAACCAAATTATTGCACGGTTTGGTATCTTGAGTGAGATTGTCACTGATCATGGCAGTCATTTTCAAAATGAAATGATGATAGAACTAGCATCTAAGATGGGGTTTAAACATGATCACTCGTCTCCTTATTACCCCCAGGAAAATGGGAAAGCAGAGGCCATCAATAAGCCTCTCAAGACCATTTTCCAAAAAATTGTCAGTCGAAGCAATTCCAACTTTGACATCATGTTATATCCCACACTTTGGGCATACCGAACCTCAGTTAATACTTCCACCAGTTTTTATCCTTTTCAGTTAGTACATGGTGTGGAGTCGATACTTCCCGTTGAATGTCAAATCCCTTCTCTCAAATTGCTAGTTGAGCTCCTACCTAACACTTCGGATTTAGTGCGATGCCTTGTACACCTAGAGAGTCTTGATGCCTTTACAACTATTGAGGAAAACAAGAAATGTGTCAAGGTTCAGTACAATAAGTTTGTCTGTCCTCGGTTGTATGTTGAGGGTGACTTGGTCCTCTTGTATGACCAAGCCAAAGAACTGCTAGGGGCAGGCAAGTTTAAACCCATGTGGCATGGTCCTTATATCGTGTGACATGTTCTAGAAAAATGAGCCTACGAGTTGGAATATTATGAAGGGAATAAATTGGCTGAGCCGAGAAATGGGCTCTACTTGAAAAAGTATTACACTTGAGCCCTAGGCTTGGGATAAACCCTTTGTATACTAATGTAAATTTAGTGTATATACACCTTTTCCCCTTTTTTGTCTTTGGCTTTCTTACTGAGTATTCCCTTTTTTTGGCAGATGTAAATGGAATCGTTGGTCTTCGTAGGATTCGCAGATGGAGCCAGTCATCATACATGGATATTAGCTTCCATCACTTGGGTGATTTACTTGTCCAAGGGTTTGCTGGTATCTTTAGGTGGTGTATGCCTAGGGCCATCCACGAATAATGTGGCCGAATATAGCGTCGTTATAGAATTATTGCATGATGCTATCTCACATGGTATTCACTCTATAGAGGTGCACCTGTATTCTCAGTTAGTCATACGTCAATTAAATGTTCATTACCGTGTGCGTGATATGATGTTACTCCATCGATTCCTATGGATACGTCTTTTAGAACAACAATTTGATTTTATTACATATTTTCTCATTCCTAGAAGTTCTAATCATGTATCCGATGCCTATGTTAATTATGTTTTGGATTGGAATTTTCCACATTAATAAAGAAAATAAGACAATTAAATCAATGTACACATTGTAAGATATTAGTACAGTTGAAGATCCCTCTTTTTATATTTCCAAAAAATATGGTGTTTTATATTACAAAATTGGGGCTAAAACCCTCAAAAATAAATATACAGTCGATATACATGTCCTATGACATCTATGCCTGTGGTGCCGGATGAGTCTTGTGATAGAAAACCACAGTGTTGGCGAGATGCTAGAAAAGTCATACCCATGCTCTAGGTACACCGACAACCTTCCTCTGCATGGCTTCAGGTAAATCCTCCACCTTAACCATAGGAATCCTCTGTGTCAAATGCGACAGGTTTCCCTGCACGTTTTGAAGGACTCTCTCTGCCTCTCCTCCCACTGCCTGATCTGCCCGGTGCCTCCGCCTGTGTCGTAGGAATCCCTTTGGCCGTTGAGGACCCATGTCTGCAACCACACAAGTATCGAGTTAATATTTAAAAACACCATCCAAAAAATATTTTTGTTCTTTTAAAATACAAAAATACAAAAAATGAAATATATAAAAAACATTGTTTACCTATGGCACCGTAGGCGGCTCTTGGTGGAAGTGGCATATCAGGATCACCTCTTAAATCAATTATCGCATAGGGATAGTCGTCCAGAGATATTATTTGTCTCCCCCACCAGAAGAAAAAAACGTTGTTGTAGGGTGTCACCACCCTACCTCCCCCCTGTCGTCTCATGACCTCGACCCATCGCGCCATAGCTGGATCACGTGGTCCTCTAGGAATTATCTCCACTCTAGGTCCCAGGCTTTGGATCTGCTCGAAAAACAAGCTACAAAGGATATAAGCAAACCTGAAGTTTTTGTTTTCGCCCTGCTTTCACTCTGTCAGCTAACCTTTCATGTTGGTCAGCAGTGAGGTAAACCAATCATACACAGTGGATCTCGCACACTCCAGTGCATAAAACATAAGCGGTCTCGATGCTTGATGCAGTGAGGCCGACCCTATGTTCCTGGTAAGTGTGAGCACAATAATCTTCAGCCTGGGGTTACCTATAACTCGGATAGGGATTTGACTTCCCACCATGGGAGTCCCTGCACCACAGTGGGCCTCGATGTATTCTTTGACCCTCATTCCACTTCTAGCCCCATGTGACTTAAGGTCCATGACCTCTCCTCAGCATGAAAGTCTTTTAAAGAAGTAGATGTCCTCTACTTCGATCCTTAATGGTTGCCCATCAAGGATAAATCTCTCACTATCTGGATCCCAATAGCCCACCAGCAATTCCAATAACCTCACTTGGGCCCTCATTCCTTTGAGAGCCCAAAAATTGTATAGACCACATCTTTTTAATGCCACCTGAGCCACTACATCCCTTTCCACTACTGCATCTACCTCCTCATGCTCTCTCTCCCTCCATTCCATCACCATCCTGCAAAAACCAAATCACTTTTTGAGTTAAAAACTTATTTTTTTCCATTTTGCGCATGTATACGTTGTTTATCCAAGAACAGTCATGGGTAGGGCCTGATATACACCCCCTGTAGTTCACACAAGGGAATGTATCTGGTCGTATATGCAACATATTATTAGAAACCCATGTATACCGAAAAACACAATTTGCGCCCTTAAAAACTAAAAGAATGGAGCCCAATTCAAAATTGTAAACCATTGAATTTGAAAAGGATGGGATGGAGAGTTACCTGGACCAGACGGCTTTCGATTTTGTTGCCTATTTCTCCCGCGATCGTCGTTTGAATTCCGGAGGCATGTTAGTCGAAATTGTACTATTTTGGGTGAAAATGAAAGTGACAGTAAATTCTGATTTAGTTACTATTTATAAAACATTTTTACCCATTTGATATATTTTATGCCATTATTTTGTCTAATGGACTAATTCAAAAGTGGTTTTAAGCTAGTTTTTGTAGTTTCGACTCAATTTTCTTACAGATTTCAACGTCATGGTTGGTCGTTCGTATCCTCAGGTAGGTATATTCATGACCTAGCATAAAGGATAGGTATTCACTACATCGTGCAGTTTTTCATTATCCTCCAATTACCACTTTTTACGCCTTAGGTACGAACCCATTTATTGCGATTCATTAACCTCCATCTGCTATCATAGCATCGTTAATAAATGGTAGAGACTTACCAGACAAGGGTACCCTAGTTAGAACCTCTTTTTCATTTGGGGCCCATGTCGAGATTTTTTCCTTAATACCAGGAGTCCATTAGAATTCGATACATGACTTTACAATAAGCCTCATTTCTCATTCATGCACACGTGGCCTTATCACCCATGGACTCCCAAAAACATGAGTCTTAGTTAAGCTCTTTTCCGTCTCGTTACTAAAAATTGAAAACATCACCGAGTGATTTCTCCCTTTCACACGTTAAAATTGGATTTGAAATATCATGAGTCTTAGTTAAGCTCTTTTCTGACTCGCTATCAAAAATGGAAAAGATTGTTGAGTGAACTTTTCTTCTTCACACTCGTAAATTGGATTTGAAAAGATGTCTATTTGGCACAAGTTTACCCCTTTTTCAAACGAAGTAGACTAAAATATATAAAAAAGGACATTTTTTGGTGTTAAATTGTGATTGCATCTCATGCCCTTGCTTGCAGTATTGAGCCTTTATCCGGTTCTCACTTTGCATTATAAACCATGGCCCAAGCAGTTTGCATCCTCAACCAAGCAAAGCCTTGTCTATATCCTTCGCAATTTGACACTGTATACCCTGGAGGGAACATCACCTTGAGTGTCCATATCTCGCATGCATTTCCTTGCATTGAGCATAGGTACGTTCCACTGTTGGAACTAGTTTTGCTTACTTGCGACACTTGTTCCCTCCTCTGTATCACAGCATTCACTTGTTATGAAAAACCAAAAAAAGACGGGCGGGAAGGGAGTACTATATTGTGATTGGTAGTAGTCGTTTTTCCTTTGAAAAGAGAACAAAGTTATTGAGTCCTTGCGTCATCATAATTTTGGGTTTAGCATGGCCTTAGGAAGCTAATCTTGTTACATAATTTTCTCTACCGACTGGTTAATCTTCCAGCCACTATAGAGAACATTATAGATGCCTCCTGCATCTAATTGTCAAATCATTAATTCTATGCTACCAGAGTCCACCGTATGTATCACGCTCTTGTTCAAAGGAAGTCTATCAACCTGTGTCAGCCACTCCTCAGAAATCTTGACTTCGCATGTCGACCATACCCTCAGTTTGTCTTAGAATCACATGATACTTTTGTCTTATGATGCACCCTAGCCCTACTTTCATCATTGGTAGGTCACCTTAAACCCAACAATCGACATTTCATCATGGGTTGTTGACCGGGTTGTTGGCAATTTCAGCTAAACAGAAAGAAAACTAGCGTATACTTGTCATTGATGGCAAGTACAGTTGTGGTTGCAGTGATGACAATAGCAATGAATAGAAGCGCAACAATTATTAGGAGGAGAAGAGTCAGTGACCGTAGGATCTGATTCAAATTTCCCGAAAGAACAATAGCCGTCAGATCTGCAGAAGTTGCAAGGGAGATAATCCATCGGAGGTTCGGGGATCGGGACTTCATAACGCAAAAATCACTTGACATTGAAAATCCGGAGATCGCGATATGCGATTTCGCGATTTAATCGCCGTCGTTAATCAAGCAGGGATCTGGACCGTTCATTTGTATGGACACGTGGCAGCCAGGAGGCCTCATCGACAATTCGGGGATCGGGATTTCATAATGCAAAGTTCACTCTACAACGAAATCCCCGATTTCGCGATATGCGAAATCCCGACGGAATCTGAACCGTCAGATCAACATGTGACCTAGACCGTTGATCTACGATAGCAGTCCACATCAGCTAGGGACACGTGGCACAATCAGGTGATGACATGTGTCAGGCAGATCTAACACTTTAGGCACATACAATTCATAAATCAGAGTGACACGTGGCAGGATCTAACACGTACCAAATCATGTGTGACGTCAGCAGAAGCATCGGTAAACGGATTTTTGATTTGTCAAGAACACAATGCAACAGAAACTATGAAATCGCGATATGCAACTTTGCGAAGTAATCACAGCCGTTGGATAAGAACCAGATCTGGATCGTTGATCTCTGTCATCGGGAAATCGGGGATCGGGACTCCCAGAGGCATGTGTACAATGACATCGTGAGTGGCGAAACTCCGATGGAATGATATGACCGAGGT
>ML781699.1:846163-860951 GCA_009831015.1 Picea engelmannii | reverse complement strand
TTATGGGTTTCCTCGTGAAAATCTGTCTCTGTGTGTATTTTATGTGTGACTGATGATCTTTACTCTTATTGTCCATATGCTGTATGATTGGTTGATGACACATGAAGAAATATTAATAAGTACTTAAAAAGCATAAAATTGTTTAAGCTTATGAACAACTGATTCACCCCCCCCCCTCTCAGTTGTTCTAGTATTTCCAACAAGGGTGGTTTCCCTTGTGTTCGATGTCAAGACATCTATTTACACTTTGGGATTCGTGCAATGTCTTGGATGCCATTAGCCTTATTGGTGGTTTCCTCGCATTTGTCAGCAGTTTTCATCACTGGCTACTATTCAGAGGGTCTTTTTCGTGTACCACTTGCATTTGGCACACACGAAATATGCACAGGGTCGTTGGTTCGTGAACATGTTCTTCGTACGATCTCCACCAAATCATGAAGCTCCTGCTTTTTTCCTCATGCTATCTAATGAGAGATGCCTTAATGCTCTCCTTTCAACGAGTCTCTTTCCATCGACTTCAGCTCATGTATTCTAGATACGAGACTTAGATTTTTATGAGTACCTTGAGGTTTGCAGTCATTAGTGGCAGGCTCTCTCGCCATTGACAGATGGGAATAAATCAATGTATCTTGATTAATGGATCTCTCAAATGTTCGACACCAGTTCCTTTATTCACATTTGTAGAGATGTACTTGGTGCCTTGATACCTACTTTCATCATTGGTAGGCTATCTCGTGTTTGTTAACAGTATACCTCAATGACCGATAATCAAACAATGTCTCATCGTGTTTGACCTCAACTCATTTATTCACATGATGTAGACTTGCACCATTGGTGGATTGTATTGAAGACTTGAAGACATCACTTTGTAGACACAGCTTTCCTGAGCTATTTCTTCCATTTCATCGGACCAGTACCTATTTGACTTCAACAATCACGAGAGATTAGATTGTACTCCATGGTATACATATATCTTCAGATTGATTTTGAGAGTGGTTTCACTGGGCCTTGTTCATGACTATGATAGCTATTGGCATGTAACTGCATTTATATTTGCCTACTCATGGCCATGAACACTTGTTTGTATATTTTCCACATGGATTTGCATTGTATTTTTGGCAGCCATGTATGCAAAGTCAGTACATAATGTAATGAGCAATTGAGTTTGTCCAGCTCGTTCTCTACCACTCCACTTCTGGGTTATTTATAATGTATTTCAGCCATCGCAGATACTCCTCTGATCTCACACATTAGGGGGCATCTGTTATAGCAATATTTGTCTCACCATTGCTATCTTGCACAGAGGGCCTTTTTCCATTTCCCTATGCAGACTTATCAACCACCTTTTTGATAAATCCAGAGCCAAAATTATATATTTTTCCACATATACGCTACCTAACATTCCAGGTTTTTGTTTGAGTTTGTAGTGTTTGATGAAGCTACTACAATAAAGACTAGGGTTTTACTATTATTGTATTTCCAACCTCCATTCATAATAAAGGATGCCAATTTGGTAACATTCATCATTTGTGAACTTGAATTAATGATATGATTGATAGAACTTCACTTGATATAATTCATGCAAACTATTTCTGAAAAGTCTTATATCATATTTTCCATAACATATATATGAGTGCACATTGTTTAACAAAGGCTCAATACCAGCAACAACATAATTTGCAGAGTAGAACACTAAAATTCGTGCCTATTGTACTTGGGGATATTACACCTACACGCATATTCATCAAATTGTTTCCACCCGAAAAGTAGTAATATAGATTACAAATAATATGATGATCCAATCTGAATCAGTATGTGTCCTAGGGTTTTCAAAATAATTTGCACACATTTGTTTATTTATTGGGCACGTGAAAGGGGTCAACTAGGCATCCCCTATTTGGGGTTCAAGGGTGGGATCCACCCACCAAAATTTTTGAGGGGTTAACATGGGGTCACATGGGGTCATAGGGGTTCACTTCACAAGGACATTGTGTTTGTAAGCATGTGGACACGTGCTCTAGGAACATTCGTGTGTTCCTAAAGTGTGCATGTTCTTTTCATTTCAATTTTTTTTCGGGTGGGAAAGACAACTTTAGCATACATGTTCGTTGATTTGGTTGCCTTAGATTTAAGTTTGGGATTAAAAAACTAGTGGTTTGGGATACAAATATATGGAAACCTCCATTTTTTTTAATACCTCTAAATATCTCTATTTTTGAAATTATTTTTCTATAGGCTACACAATTTTTTTTAGATGAAACTACAAACATGTATAGAGTCGAGTAGGTAGTTTATATATATATATATATATATATATATATATATATATATATATATTGTTTACTATTTTGAATATATATATTTTTTCTAAATACCTCTTTTATTTATGCTATAACTTATTTTCCCTTTAACCATTTTTAAATTTTTTTAAAATGAGTTCTATGATACACTAGTAAAAACTAAGATCTACAATCTAAAGAAAGTTAAAAAAATTGTGTAATAATGTTAAAATCCTTCTACCTAGCATTAACATAAGGCCCTGTAATTTCAAGGATATAATGAATTTCATAATTTAAAAAATATAAAATTAACATTATAAATCTTGAAAAAATAGCAGTGCACATGACCAATGTGTTCTCTACAAATCTACAAGTATATTTTTCAAGAAAAATAACACACCACTTTTAGGAAAACCCAAATTTCACAAAACATACATAATTTTTATAAATAGAAATTATATATTTGGAAATCAAATTCATTTTAGTACATTTCATATTCTAACATCATATTCAAATTCATTATGAAAGTATCTCAAATCATCCATCCAAGTTAACTTAGTATTGTTTTTTCATATTTTTATTGCCACTAATACATCATGAGAAACCATCATTAGCTTCCACCCACCCTATATCATTATCTAAAAAAAATTATTTTTCTTTTTTCTTTTACATTTTCCCTTATTTCTATCTCCATTTAAAAAAATTAAGAATATCATTCATCATAATCTTAACAACTACGTGGGGAGGGGTATAGTGAACGAATCTCTAGTTTAATGTTTAAAGATGGTGCCTTTGGAGGGAAGACATAGAAGAGAAGAGCTGATATTTTTTTTTGTTAAGAGGAAGATTGGCTGAAATCAAAATGATGTCCAATTTGGGAGTTGATATGCTATTTAAGCTGATGTATTTGAAATTCCTTCCTGGTCCATGGTCTTTCCAGAGATTATGGCAGAGTTATGAAGAAAACTGATAAGCTTCAACAAAGAAGAAAATGGAAGTGTTGGAGGCTTCTGATGACATCTAATGCCAGAATTGTGGAAGAAGTTGGGGATAGGTAAGAACCCAATCCATTTCCGGACACAAGATACCAAGTATTTTATGATAATGGAAAGGAAATTGGGGATAGGTAAGGACCCAATCCATTCCCAGACACAGAATACCAAATACTTTATGATAATGAATCCATTCCACAGAATACCAAATACTTTATGATAATGAAAACCTACTGGATGATGAAAACATTGATGATCTGGGCATGAAGACATTCATGATCTGGGGCTAGAAAACAAAAATAAGGAAGAGGAACAAGAGATACTCCATACAATCATATTAATAGGAAAGTAAACATTAAAACATAAAGACAATGGTGGTGATAATGGTTAGAGACATTCCATTAACGTCATATTTCATATTCCATTACAGTATATATTTAGATCTTATTGCATTTATCCCTCTGGTTAACAATGTGAGACATCCACAGATCACATGGTGCAGACTAATATGGTTGGTCGGGAATCTTCTCAATAGGCGTTTCACGGATTATGTATACAGACAGAATCCGTTGGAGACTTTCTAACTTCAGTTATATTAGAGCAATTTGATAAGTATATCATACGCATTGAAAACTCTTCAGATCGTTCAGTAGATATATCATATTGTTTTCCTCTGTCAACCCGGATTCATGTACGCAATCTAAGCACATGAGAGACTATCTTTCCATATTGTGTTTTTTTAGCACAAACTCTTTTTTCAGGATACCGTTATATTTCAAAGATGTTTTTTATTGTTATTTTTCAAAATTTATAAATCATTTTCTTTGATTTTTAATGAACATTGGCTTTTTAATGTATGCTTTGAAATATGTTTTTTAATGCTAATATATAAATTAAATTAAGTTAGGTATGGGATCCTTTCAATATTCACTTCTGATGAAAAAGTGTGTTATACATTCTGAGACCAGACGACAAACAACGGATTCTGTGTGTATGCATGGTCTGCCGCTCCTGTTAATAAGAAGATATAATACGTGACACTCCTGTTCCCAAAATTACCGAGCTCCTCTTAGTAAGAGGATCTACACAACTATTCCCGAAATGACGGACCGGCGTATCAGTCTGCTCAATATAGAAAATGTTTGCGTGTCAGAGTTAGGTAACGTAATATAAACTCTGAATATAAATATTGTTAACTGATTCTGAAACATGTATGGCATGCAAGCATGGAGGCAGATTTATCACCAGTCTCTCTCCAACATAAAGTACAAGATGCATATATAAAATGACGGTTGACAGTTAGATTCATCAGTGAACACATTATTGACCTAAACTAAACTACAAGTATAACACATTATTGACCTAAACTAAACTACAAGTATGTCTTCAAGTTCCGATATTAGCATGTGGATGTGGTGGTTGTCAGATTATAATTTTCTCAACAATAATTTGGAATATGATTTGAATATTATATAAGAAGATAAAAGATAAGAAATCTAATTAGTTTTTTATTATATATAATTTTTATTTATAAAAAGTTAATGTAAAAAATTAACTTTTAATGGGCCTATATGTTATTTTTACTGTAAACACTATAATATATATTTTTAAGTTTAGTTAAATCATAGATTTCCAAAAATATATGTACAATAAAAGAATACTTTATACTTATTCATGGTTTATACTTTACATAGTTACATTAATTTTTTTACTTTATACTTATTCATGGTTTATACGTTACATTAGTTACATAATTTTATTTTAATTGTAGATCATAATTTTATTTTTAAATAGTTGAGAAGATAAAAAGTTATAAAAAAAAAAACTTATGTATTTTAAAATTATGATATATATGAAAATAGTTACAATATTTATTTTTAATTATAATTTTGGAATCTGCATTCTTTGATCTATATGTGTTAGTATACTCTATTGAAAAATAACATAAAAAATAGAAATATTGAAAATGATTTGAACAAATGAGAGTTTTTGTTTTTGCATGAACCACCACTTTCGAAGTTAAATCCAAAGCAACAAAATCAGCAAACAAGTAGGCTCAAACTTTCAATATCACAAAAAAATTCTTAAATTCATAGGAATGTATGCATATGTGTGTCATTTATTTCATCTCATTTTTAAACGTATAGTTTCACTACCGCTCAACTTTTCACAAAAGGGAATTTTCAACACTTAAAAGCTTCCTCTTAGCCCTAAAGGGGTTATTTCTCGTGAACCTATCCCTCCAGTCTCTTAGCCCTAAGGAATTGATTTCCTCGGCTAACCATGGTTAGTGCTCCAAAGTCCATCCCTCTCGTGCAAAACTTGCAAGTGACACTAATAACCCTCTTCAGGACCAAATATCCCCTATGCAAGCATGTGTGATGGTTTGAGGCCTCGTTCATGGTCCCTAAGCCAGGTAAGATTCATTTAAGGCCCAAGGCCATTGCAAAACCCCCTACCATAGTGACGGCCCTCATGACCATTTTTTGTGTACAAATCCTCCTAAGGGTGCCCATATTCGACTCAAAGGCCAAAGATCACATAAAGAGGATGTGTATAGTGGTTTGAGACCTTGTTCATGGTGTTTGATCTCCATAAGCTTCATTTAGAGGAAAAGGCTTTTATTTTCTCCCCGTGGCCATGTTACAAACCCCGAGACCCATTCTTGTTCTTAAATGTTGACTAATGGTGCCCACATTCATGATGGGAGACTAACAATCTCCTCCAAAACCCTTGTCTGGTGGTTTAAGGACTCCTTCATAATGTTTGAACTCAAGAATATTCATATAGGGTCCAAGAATAATTTTTATCTTCCCTAACCATGGCTATTTCCCTATGATCCAAAAGCCATATCATACATTTTCTTTAGTGCATGAGTTTAGTATCTAAATGATACTAAACTCAATCTCTCTCTAACTCACTCTCCCTCCCCCCCCTCACTCACTCTACCACTCTCTCACTCCCTCCTTCTATCTTCTCCTCTTTCTATGACCTCTCTCTCTCTCTAACTCACTTGCTCACTTTATCACTCATGTTTTATCTCCCTCTCTGTGTGTGTGTGTGTGTGTGTGTGTGTGTGTGTGTGTAATGTCCCCAACTAGGCTAGGTTGAGATATATTTTTTTTTGTCCCAAATTGTTCTTTCTTCTTACGTAAAAGTGTCAAATACTTATATTAATAGTGTTGTTAACTTTTTTCAAATAGGAATAATGCCAAGCACATTGCATACATCCATTAGACAAGAAATAGAGCAGATAACCATGGCATATTATTATGGATGGACACCCCAAAAATCTCGGTAATACAATGATATCTAATGGTTGTAATAATAGTTGTAGAATAGTCCTAAGCACAAAAATATATTGGCTTCCAAGAAGCTACAAAATATACTATTGAAACAATAAGAAACCTGGAATGATTCCAATCTATGATGTCCAAGGATATCTGAGCCCGACCCTTATCTGTCTACTCTACAAAATGACCACTGTAACTCTCACAACAATGATATAGCAAACTAATGCAACCCCAGATTCGCACAGGTCCTCACAAGACATCTAGCAAGGCCTTTTGGGACAACTTGTGCTAAATCTGCAGTGGTGTCTCCTTTCCTAGCTATGTGAAACCCTCATGGTACCTGTAGATACGATGGTTGACCTCCTCTGGAAAAATGTCACAAACCCCCTGCGCAAGTCAATATGCCTCCAAACTCTCTCCAAGATGAAACCAAAAACCACAATGAACTCAAATGATGACTCCAGATGAATCCTCCTCTTTGTTTAGCTAGGGTAGATGTTTCACCACTGAATCTAAACTCAAATGGAAGGAGTTTTCCAAACCCTAACGAAACATTGGCTCAAGGAGAACATCAATAAGAGATGATAAAAATATAATCCCATAGAGAAGGGTTACCCCTATGTTTATTGTCCCTTTGGACCTTATAGACATTTCCCCTTTTTTACCAAATCAACCACTTACTTTATTTTCCCACCAATTCCAATTAAATACAATTATTTATTTTATTTAATGTCACTTTTATGATTTTTTATCGTTTTAACCCAATCACACCAAATAAACCTCCTTGAATCCCTTTTTTCTTATTGAATATATCTTAAGGGAGTTGTATAGTCTATTTAGTCATCCTCACTCAATTGGAAGGGGACATTACAATCCTCCCTTCCAAATATGGCTTGTCCTCAAGAAACTCCATATTAAGGTGTTGTAATATCTTCTCTCATTTCCAGGTAGAATATTCTATAGGAAATCCTTTCCATACAACAAAGTACTCTTGAATGAACCTTCTCTTCAACCTTCATTCCCTGACATCAATAATCCTCTCGAGAGCTAGAACCAACTTCCCTTCCTCATCTACTGGAGGAAGATCCATCGAAACAATGGCATGTTGTCCTAGTTCCTTATTGAGGTAGGATACATGTAATGTGTTATAGATATTGCTACCCTCTAGTAGTTCCATCTGGTATGCTACTTTCCCAACTCCCCTAGTCACTTTGTAGGGTCCATAAAAGTAAGGATTAAAATTATCTACACCACTCGTCTTCTGCGATGACTATCTGTAATGATGCAATATAAGAAATAATATATCTCCAAACTAAAATTTATGTTCTACCCTATTCCTATCTGCACACACCTTCTGCTAATTTTGAGCGTCATGTAGATTCTCCTTCAAGACTCTCAAGATGTCATGACTTTCCTACAACTAGTATTTTCCCTTGGGTGCTCTTCCCTCTCCAAATTAAAATATATATATATATATATATATATATATATATGGAGCATCATAGACATACAATTCCTTGAATGGGATCATCCTAATGGAAATGTGATGAGTGGTATTGTATCAATTCTCCACAATGTGAAACCAATTTATTCATGGATGTTGCTATCCTAACACATAGTTCCTCATGTACCCCTCAATCCATTTGTTTACTATCTCGGTCTTTCTTTCTATATAGGGGTGATAGATAGTAATAGGTGTCAACTCTATCCCAGATAAATCGAACAACTACTGCCAAAACACACTAAGAAACTTGTTATCCCAATCACTTACTATGTTTATTGGAAGACCATGGATTCTGAACACCTCCTTGAAGAATAGGTCTTTTAACTGAGATGTGTTGTACTCTATAGGAATGGAAAAAGGTGTGCATAATTAGTCAATTTTTCCACTACCTCATAGATATAGTCCCTTCCCTACACCTTTGGAAATATTTTTATGAAGTCCATGGAAATGCTATTCCACTTCTACTCTGGAATCAAAAATAGATCAATCAATCTTGGAGGATGTGTAAAATATGACTTGTTATGCTAGCAAGTCATGCACTGTCTCACATGACGAAGTACATTCCCCTTGAGACCCTTCCATGAGAATCTCTACTTCACCTAATTGTAGGTCTTTAGATACCCTGGGTGCCCTGCTAGTGGCACATCATGTATTTCAATCAAAATATTATCCTTTATTGTGGACTGAAGGAAAATGTAGATTCTATATTTGTAGTATATGATGTCATCCACTAAAATGTACCTATCATCCTGAATACCTTCCTCCATAAGCTCACAAGCGAAGGTATTATTATACTATTCCACCAAGCGAATGGACTTCTAGTATGCTCCAATATCTATCATTGAGAAGGCTATCGATCTCTTGCATAAGGAGTCAACAACTATATTATTATTCCTCTTTACATACTCAATTTAAAAATCATATGCATGAAATTTACTCACCCTTTTATGTTTCCTCTCATTTAGGTCCCACTGCTCGAAGAAATATATCAAGTTGTTGTGGTCAGTCCTTACCACAAAGTATCATCCTACCATCTACATTATGAATTTGGTGAATGTATTCATGATGGCCAACATATCTTTATCATATATTTGGTAAATATTACCGGGCTCTGTTATCTTTATTCTCTCAAAATCTATTGGGTGTCGGTTTTACATCAATATTGCTCCTATCCCCTCATAGGATGTGTCACGCTCAATACAAAAAGGTTGCATAAAATATGGGAGTGCTAATATTGGGCAAGCTCTCATCACCCTCTTCATTCTTTCAAATGATACATTTGTATCCTATAACCATCAGAGCACCCCCTTCTTGGTGAGGTATGCCAATGGTGTATCCAATTGTGAAAATACTTTCACAAAGTGCTTGTAATAGTTGCATATCCTAAAGAATCCTCATATATTTGTGAGTGTATTAGGGGTGGGGCAGTCTAAGATGGTCTATATTTTATGTTGATGCACCTTTATTGACTCAACAACTAACATGTTCCCCAAATAGAGGATATGTGTGAAACCAAACTCAGACTTTTCCTCCTTGGAAAAAAGCGGTTTCTCCTCCATAATGGTAAGAATATCGTCCACGTACTTCATGTATTCCTTCCACATTTTTTTGTAGATCAAAAGATACTCAAAGAACATTATTAAGAATTTATACAACTATTTATTTAATATATGGTTCATGTAGGAATGAAAGGTATCTGGTGTGTTAGTCAACCTGAAGAGCATGACTAGAAACTCATAGTTCTTAACCTGAATGTTGTATTATGGATATCCTCCTCTCTGAATTGAATATGGTGGTATATTTTTCGCAGATCAACCTTTGAAAAGTACACCTCCCCATGCAGCTCATCAATCAACTCATCAATCCCAGGTATTGGGTATCGGTTTTTTATGGTCTTCCTTTTTAGTGCCCTTTAGTCTATGCACATCCTCATACTGTCATATTTCTTCATCACCATCACAACTGACAAAGCAAAAGGACTAGAGTTAGGCTTGATATGTCCCATGTATCTCAATTCCTTTATGTCCTTCTCTATTTCATCCTTTAATCTATTTGGATGCTTGTAAGGGGTGGTGATCATGATATTCAACCCCTTTTCTAGCTCTTTTTGTTGGCAATGGATTGAACACTCTTTCATTCTTTCCAAGTAATTATTGGATCTCTGTAGGGTAATGTTGGTGATCATGTGATGGATTTTCCATGGTCACCAGGCACTTTGTTGCATAGGCCATGTCCCCATGTCTAAAAAGGGTCTCCATGCACTTGTTAGAGACGATCTTGGGGGAACTTGTTGACATACCTCTTAAGATGACTCCTTTTCCACCCTTTTCCTAGAATTCCATCCTCATGTCCCTATAATTCATGTGGATATACCCCAATGAGTACAACCACTAAACTCCTAGCACCACATGAGTATCTTATAAATCCAAGACATAAAGTAATCAATCAATGTATAGTTTCCTAATTTTACTTTTAATCCACTAATCCTATGATTACACTTCATGTTGTACCCATGTCCTACTACCGCATTGAATCCCTAAATATCCTCCATGGGGAATTGTCTCCTGGTGATAATTCCAACATCAATGAAATTGTGAGTGTCTCCATCATCAACCAATGTTGTAACCCTTTTCCTCTGCACAATACCTCTCACCCTGAAGGTTTAATACTTAGGGACTTCTTAGAGTGTTGAAATGGTCACTCCCTTGGGGCTATACTGTAATGGTTCTTGTTTTGTAGCATGCGATGGATCCACACTATCTTGTTTGATATCTTCATTATCACCTTCATCCTCGTCATCATAAACTACCTCAATATAATGAACTTTACCTTTTCCCATACATTGATGAACTGATTCCCACAACTCCTTGAAACTATAGAAAATATTTGTCCTCCTTAGTTCTCTCTAATTCTCCTCATTCATCCTGTCTTTCCCTATCCATGTATTCTGGGGTGAATAGTTTTTTTGGTGCCTTTTTGCATACTACATCCCTCATGTCTTGGGTTTTCATGATGGCCTCTTGTACTGTGGTTGATATAAATTCATTCACCCATCCTATCAAGGGTTCAACTAGACCCTATGTGTATAACATCGCCAATATTTGTTCATAAATAAATTTCACCATAACTTCCATCCTCTCAAAATGTGTGATGTATTTTTCTAGTGTATGTGTCTATCTCAGTTGTGCCAACTACATGAAGTGTATATCAGGGTCCTTCTTTTCGAACCAACCTATCAAACTTTGAGTGAAGTCCACATATGAAGTGATGTTGGCATTCTCTAGTGTCTCCAACCCATGATACCACAATTCATGATATTTGCCTTCCAAGTAAAGGGTGGCATACTTAATTGTTTCTTCCTCGGTGATGGGTTTAAGTTGGAGGTATGTGTCAAACCTATGGAACCATTCTTTGGCCGTGATATTAGAGAGCCCATCGAAGGATGGGATAGTCAAACTTCCCACCTTGCACATAACGTGAAAGTTTTGTTGGATTTGCATTCCTTTGTTCCACTCCTTAGGTATGTCCTTTTGTTTGAGGTCACATAAGTCATTATAGGAAAATTTCTCATGGACATATTCATCTACCTTCTCGTACTCCCTGAAGGAGGTGTTAATATAAATCCCTTGATTTGGTTGCTCCTGTTCTCATGTAGGTTCTCTTGTTAAAAAATATGGTAGTAAGGGCCTAGTAGAGATCCTTTCGATCCCTCTCTGAGATGGGGTATGGTTATTTATAATCGATGTTTGTATCTTATCACCCCAATGGGATCCACTGGGTCAACTTTGACCTGTACCAACTGTATTCCCACACTGGCCCACTAACTATGTCACAACTTCGATGGTTTGTTGCCGAAACTTAGTTGTCTCTTCCTGTCTTTGAGATGCATCATTTTTTCCCTTAACCAGATCTCATAATATTTATAGCATTCTCCCTTCAGTGTTGTCCCCCATGCTTCCCTTTACCTCTGACTCTATTTTTTTTCTCCTATATCTCTTTGCGATGAATCTAGAGAGGTTTTCTCTCCATGCCCATTTCTCCTAGGAATCAATGTAGTCACATGCTAGCATGACCACCAACTTTGATACCACTATAATGTCCCCAACAAAACTAGGTGGGGATATATTGTTTTTTTGTCCCAAATTGTTATTTCTTCTTAGGTAAAAGCGCCAAATACTTATATTAATGGTCCTATTTACTTTTTTCAAACCATTTCCTCAAATAGGAATATTTCCAAACACATTGCATGCATCCATCACATAAGGAATATAGTAGATGATGACGCCATCTTATTATGGATGGAAACTACCAAAAGTATCAGTAATACAATGATATCTAATGGTTGTAATAATAATTGGAGAATACTCCTAAACACACAAATATAATGGCTCTGAAGCAACTACAAAATCTACTACATAAACAATAATAAACATGGAATGATGCCAATCTGTGATGTTCAAAGATCTCTGAGCTCAAACCTTCTCTATCTACTCTACAATATGACTATTGTAACCCTCGCAACCCTAATATGATGAACTAATACAACCCTACATCCATAGAGATCCTCAGGGTATGAATGTTGGACCTCTAGAGAGGGCTCATGGGACAACCCATACATATCTTGCAGGGGTGCATCCTTTCCAAACTATGTGAAACCCTCCTGGGACCTATAGATATGAAAATCGTCCTCCTCCAGGAAAATTCTTCAAACCCCCTGTGAAAGATAATATTACTCCAAACTCTCTCCAAGATGAAACCAAACACCATAATGAACTCAAATTAGAACTCCATATGAATCCTCCTCTCTCACTAGGTAGGGTGGATATTGTACCAGTAAAATTAAACTAAAATAGAAGGAGTTTTCCAACCTCTAACGGAAACCTAGCTCAAGGATAAAATCAACAAGAGATGAGACAAACAATAATCCCAAAGATAAGGGTTACCCCTCTATTTATCCTCCCTTTGGACCTTCTATATCTTTCCCATTTTTTACCAAATCAAACCCTTACTTTATTTTCCCTCCAATTCCAATTAAATATAATTATTTATTTTATTTAATGTAACTTTTTGGATTTGGTATTCTTTTAACCCATTCACAACAAATAAACCTCCTTGAGTCCATTTTTTTGTATTTACTATAGCCTACAAGAGTCGTGTAGGATATTGATTCATCCTTTTTCAATTTGAAGGGGACATTATGCTCCCCCTGTACCCCTCACTTCTTCTTTCCCTTTGTATCTCCCCAACCTTTCCCCCATTTATTTATTTACCTCTCTCTCTCCCCTTACCTACCTCATACCCCACAACCACACTTTGTATTCTTCCATTTTTCCCTATTTCCCTATGTTTGTCCCTTTCTCTCTAACTCTCTCCCTCTCCTTTCCCTCCCCCCCGCCCCCTCTCTCTCTCTCACACACATCTCGATATTTTTCCCCCATTTTCACCTATCTCCATTTCTTGGTTCCCTCCCTCTTTATCCCCTACTCTCCCCCCATATATATTTACCTCTCTCTCCCATCCTAGGTCTCTCTCTCTCTCTCTAATCCATCCCTGTCTCTCTCTCACTCCATATCACTCTCCACCTCTCCATTTACCCTTCTCCCAGCTCACTCTCTCTTTCTCTCTCCCTATTTCTATCCCTTAAAATCTCTCTCTCTCTCTCTCTCTCTCTCTCTCTCTCTCTCTCTACATATATATATCTCTCTATATCCCCCTCTCTCTTGTACTTTGTATACCTCTAGTCACTTATTCGGTACCTCCCAAGGGGCAAAAACTTCTCTTCTAACTCTTCTCGGAGGATTCCATCCACAAACTCAAAGTTTATGGCTCATTGATATGGCTCATCATCATTTAGATATTTCATTTGTTTCTTCAATTGTTGGTCATATGTATAGATCCAAATTTGGTGTTGGTCACAGTATGGAAGATAATTTGGAGGCACATGTTCCTTTGGGAGGCCTATTAGGACACAGACATAAGGGTCTTTATAACACAATCAATAACTCTCTTAATTTTCAATTGGGTCTTTCTTTAGCTTCTTTTGGGGTTATAACTTCCTTGGTAGCTCAACACATGTATTATTTACCCTCTTATGCATTCATAAAACAAGACTTCACCACCCAAGATGCATTATATACTCATCATCAATACATTGTCAAGTTCATTATGACAGGGGCCTTTTCTCATGGAGTTATATTCCTAATTAGGGATTATAATCCAGAGCAAAATAAGGATAATGTATTGGTTAGAATGTTGGAACAAAAGGAAGAAATGATATCTCATCTTATTTGGGTTAGTTTCTCTTGATCTCTCTCTCTTCCTACCCTCTCTCCCTCCATCCCCCCACCCTTCTCTCTCTCTGTATTTTTTTATTTCTCTCTCTCCCTCTCTCCACCCTCCTTTCTTTCTCTCTTTCCCCCTCTCCCTCTCTCCCATTATCTCCCTCTATATATATATCCCTATATACTAATATATATCTTCCTCTCCCTCCCTCCCTCTCTACTATTCTCTCTCAGTCTCTCTCCCCCTCTCTCCCACAACTCTCTCTCTCTCTCTCTCTCTCTCTACATATCTCTATCTCTCTATACCCCCCTAGTACTACTTATGCCTCTTAATCTTTTCCTCTCTCTCAATATCTGTCTCTCCATCCCCTCTCTCCCTCCCCTATCTCCCTCCATCCCCCCTTCCTCCCATCCCTCTCTCTCTCTCCCTCTTTTTCTA
>ML781699.1:810662-841813 GCA_009831015.1 Picea engelmannii | reverse complement strand
CAAAAGAAAAAAGAAAATATTTTGATCTCTCTTAGCAAAAAAAAAAGGCTTTGTAATTTAAAGAATATATTGAGTTTCATAATTTAAAAAATATATAAAAGTAATATTTTAAATTTCCAAAAAATATAAGCACAAGAACAATGAGCTCTCTACAATTATACAAGTTTTTGGAATGGAATTTCATCATTAAGCCACTCAACACCTTCACTAAAGGAGACATATACCTTAAATGTTTCTCTAAAAATAACATACCACTATTAGAAAAAGTCAAATTTCACATATTTATTGATAATTTCTATGAATAAGAATTCTATATTCAGAAAGCTAATTCAATTTCATAGTTTTCATATTTTTACACCATATTCAAATTCATTGTAAAAGCACCTTGAATGATAGTCATGAGAGACCATCATTAACTTGCACTCACCCAATGATAATTTTGAAAATAAAATTTACGAAAGTTTTAAATAAAATAACAATAATTTGTTATCATATTTTATTTTATAAATTATTACAATTTCAAAAATGAAATGATTATATATATATATATATATATATTCTTAATTTATGATTTTATATTATTTTTGAAATAATTATATTGATGATGATGAGGTTAACCTGTAGTAAGATCAAGATTGAGAAATTTGGAAAAAAAAAATAATAATAATTAAAAAAATTATTAAAACTCAAACAAAATAATTTATTATTATAACCTATCTTATAAATTATAATAAATTTTAAATATAAAATATAACTCTCTCTATCTCTCTCTCTATATATATGATAAAGAAAATCAAGATATTATAAGATGTTGGTTAACTTTAATCTTGAAGATAGAAAATATCTCTCCATTTTGACTAGTGTAAAGAAGAGAAACAATATTGCTAAATAAGAACTAATTCTCATGTTTTGCATAGTGAAACTCAACATTGGGAAATCCCGAAAATACCATGGCAAGAAGACTCTGTCACCTTTGTGACACCAAAAGGGTTGAAGATGAAAATCACTTTCTCCTAGAGTGCCTTGAAATAAGATTTTAATGTAGTTTCTGAAACATCCAACTTTTTCAATGGACACTTTGCTGATCATCAAGACCATTGAAGCTTCTTCATTCGTCCCTCATGATGGATGGATCCAGAAAAAAATTATCTACATCATGACTAAGTGTGAAAGGCTACATACTCACATAAGATTTTAAAGAAATCCCAGTAATCTCTTACTTAAGGTCAAATAGACCAATTTTGATGTCTATCATCATCATCATTATAATAAATTAATTTTTATGAAGTTCATTTTTTTATATAATCATATAAACGATTTTATAATATATTTAAAAATAAATTTATTAAAACTGATCCTATAAATTATGTTAAAATATATTTTAGAACAAATTTATTAAAGCTAATCCTTGCCACTAATATAAAATAGGAGGATCAAATTTTTTATAGTTATAAAACCATTCCAAAATGCGATGCAAAATAAACGTATTCCAAGGAGAATAACATTAAATGTTAAGAAATAAATAGAGATGTTTAAAACCCCATGCCATCCAATACAAAACCTGACACTGATATTAATAGGAAGCAAGCATAAAATCATAAAGACAGAGTTGGTGATACTGGTCACAGGTCACAGACAGCCCATCAAGGTCATATTTCATATTCCATTACAGTATATATGTACAAATCTTACATGGTGCAGACCAATATAGTTCGTTGGGAATCTTGTAGAGACAGCTATTTTACAGAACGATTAAAAAAATGAATAAAATTAAAATTAAATAGTTGGCTGGGAATCTATTTTAGAGAATGATTGAGTTTAAGGATGAGTAAGTGAGGGTAAAGCTCACTTGTGGAGACAGCTATACCTCTGATGCATTTGTAAAACAAGTTGTTATTATACAATACTTGGGATTTTTATTTTTCATGGCAAGTCTTAGGGACCAGATAGATTTGTTATAAATGTTTGCCTTTCACATGACATGGTTTTTAGTTGAAATCTTGTAAAACATTAAAACATTGATGTTGAGATTCACAGCCTCGTCTTCGAGCTCTAATTATTGGTATGCAACTTTAAATTGTTTATCTGAAATCTTGTAAAACATTAAAGAATTAAATTTGTTTATGGAATTTTGAATTGTTTATCTGAAATCTCGTAAAACATTAAAGATTTATCTGTGTTTATGAAAAAAAAAATCTAATGCTTGAGAGTCTACCATGGGCTGAACAGTGAAGTCATATCGAACTTCACAGGTTCGACCTCGATCTCTAATTGTTCACATGCAGTCTTCAATTGTTTACATGGATATGCAGCAGAAGTTATAATATTTTTAATACAATGGAATTTAAACTATTCCTAAAATGACGGACCGACGTATCAGTTTGTTCATTATAGAAAATGTTTGCGTGTGAGAGATAGGTAACGTAATATAAACTCTGAGCATAAATATTGTTAACTGATTCTGAAACATGTATGACATGCAAGCATGGAGGCAGATTTACTGTCCATTATCTTTATGTCTCTCTCCAACATAAACTACAAGATCTATATACAAAATGACAATTGACCGTTAGATTCATCGGTTAACACATGCTTGACATAAACTAAACTATAACTATCTCTTCAGGTTCAGATATTACCATCCCTCTAGTGAAAATTTCACCCGCTATTGGTGCTCATAATCTACATACACACCCAATATCCCCTATTTTGATGGTTTGAAGCCCTTTTCATGGATCTTAAGCCATGTATGCTTCAATAGCCCCAGGGCCATTGCATTCCCCTCAACCATGGTCCACATTTAGAGAACCATTTTTTGTGCATAAATCCTCCTAATCGTGACCATATCCCAAAAATCTTAAACTCACAAAATGGAGATTGAAAATATTACTATAAATATAAATACATCAGTTCACAAATAACTTAAAAACCCCTCATCCTACACATTCCAAATCTAAATGATCAACACTCAATTTAGTCAAAACACAAAACAATCAAATTACAATACCTTTGCCATTTATCCCCAGTCTTTTGTTGACAATGAGATATGGAGTCCTCATTCCCAAACTAAACATTATCACAACCATCGAGAATTAGAGAGAATAAGGTGCATTCCATTACCACCTCCCTCCCATCTAGAGGCCAATGATCCCAAAAGGAGGATGGATGTGGTGGTTCAAAGACTTGTTCATAGCATTTGGTCCTAAGAAGTTTCATTTAGGGCTTAAGGCCCTTATTTTCATCCCTTAGCTTTGGTATAGAATGTGAGATGGATTTGTGCAAAGTCATTAATACCATCCACATTCATAATGGGAGGACAAGGATCCCATGTAAAAACCTTATTTAGTGGTTCAAGCAATTATTCATATTGTTTCATAGTGCCTAAGTATAATTTTTCCCTTCCCTACAATGGTTAAGGCTTGAAGCACCAATTTTGTTGAGAAAATCCTTCATATGGCACCATATCACACATGAAGGATAAACATACCTTGAAGAGGATTTTGTAGTGGTTTGACGACTTGTTCAAGGTTCTTGAGCCTATGAATCTTCATTTAGGGCCTAAGGACCTTTTTACTTCTCTTGGATATCGTACAATCCCTTAGACCAATTCTTCTTGTGCAAAACCTACTAATAATGCCCATATTTTTAATGGGAGGATATGGATCCCATACTTAAGTAGTATATTGTAATTTGGGTACTCCTTTACAATTATTTAGGTTGAAATATTGATATAGAACACAAGGATCCTTTCTTCCTTCACTAAGAATCGTTAATGTCAGAAGAGCTAACTGTTATGTTCAAAACCTCCTTAGTAATGGCACCTATATTTCACCTAGAGTCCAAAGGTCCCTTAGATAGGATTTATTGGGTGACTCAAGGAATTTTTCATGGATCTTGAGCTTAAGAAGATTCATTTAGGACCTAACGCCATTTTTTTCCTTCCTCGACCATGATACAAACCTTCATACCATTCTTATTGTGCATAACAAACTAGTGGCACCCAATATTTTAATAGGAGGCCAGGGATCCTTTACATAACTCATATGTAGTGTTTTGAATGACCACCCATAATACTTGAGCACAAGAATATTCCTATAGGGAATAATAATCCCTTTTCACTTCCCTCTCTATGGTTAAAGCCCCAATATCTCACCATGGGCATGAAACCTCCTAATTGCACCCATATTCCACCCAAAGGTCAAGTATCTCTTAGAGAAGATCCATGTGATAGGTGTAATCCTTGTTCATGTCACTTGATCTTGAGAAACTTCATTTAGGATCTAGGTCTCTTTGGTTTCCTCCCCCTACCATGGTACAAAGCTTGAGACCATTTATTGTTGTGAAAAAGACACCAATAGTATCCATATTCATAATAGGTGTCAAAGATACCCTAAATATGTCTTGTGTGGTGTTTTAGGGACTCCTTTAAGACCAATAATATTCACATATCTTGCCTAGTGATCATTTTCTTCATATTTTACCATGGTTAATGCCTCAATACCTAATTATGGTGCAAAAAACCTCATAATCATTCCCATATACAACACAGATGCAAAATAATCCTTAAAGATGATATATATGGTGTTTTGAGGCCTTATCCATGGAACTTGAACCTTAGAATATTCATTGAGATCCCAAGGCCCTTGCTTTAGTCCCTCCAACATGGCACAGACCTTGAGGTGACCCATTCTTATTATGAAAAAGATACTAATGGTTCCCATATTCATAATGGAAGGCCAAGAGTCCCTTGCAGAAGTCCAATATAATGGTTTGAAGAATCCTCTACAATTCATGAGCTTGAGGAGGTTTGTATAATGCCTAAGGATCCCTTTTTCTTTCCCTAACCATGGTTATGATTGCAAGACCCAACTGTGGTGTGTAAGACATCCTAATGTTACTCATATGCCATCCAACAGCCAAGTATTTGTTATATAGGATACAAGTGGTGGTTTGAGGCATAGTTCATCACACTTGAGATAGATAATATTTTTTTAGGTCCTAAGTCCCTTTCTTTCCTCCCATGACCATGGTGTAAGCCCTGATACCCATTCTTGTCATCCAAAATCTACTATTAGTGCCCATATCCATAATGGTGGGGCAAGGATACTATACTTAAGTCTTGTATAGTGGTTTGAGGACTCCTTCATAATGATTGATTCTCAATATATTCATGTAAGGCCTAAGGATTATGTTTTATTGACAATGGTAAAGTCCCCGAGACCCAACTAAGGAGCACAAAATATTCTTTTTTTCATGCATATTCCACCCAAAATACAAACATCACTAGAGAGGATATATGTGGAAGTTGGAGGCATTGTTCATCAAACTTGAGCCCAAAATACCTTTTTAGGGCATAAGACCCATATTTTTCTTTGTCAACCATAATACAATCCCCAAAACTAATTCCTTGTGTGTAAAACCTACTAATGGAATTCACATTTGCAATGGTACCATGTGTGGTGGTTTGAGGACTTATTCATAATTCTTAATCTAAAGAAGATTAAATTAATGTCCAAGGACATACATTAGAGAGGGGTTGTGTGGTGGTTTGATGTCTCTTCCATGGCACTTCAGACATAGAATCTTCTTGTAGGGCCCTAAGGCCATAGTTTTTATCCCTTGTCCATGGAAAATGAAATTAGATCCATTCTTGGTATGGAAAACCTAGTAATGTTGTTGATATTCCCAATTAGATACCAATGGTCCTTATTTTTGTCTCTCTACCATACTAAAGACCCTAATTCCACTTCCTAGTGCACAAAACCTAGTATTCACACCCATATTTATAATTGGAGGCTTACCCTTACCTATATAGGTTTTGTATACTGGTCCTTTATAGGTATTAGGGGTTATGGATTAATTTTTATAGGGTTAGAGATATTTTGGGTTAAATTTTTTGAGTATTAAGGTGAACGTTTTATTTTCTTTAAGGTATAACCCTTATAAAAGGAAGAGACACACATTATGTAATACACACACATATTCCATAATGCATATTCATTCCTCCTATATAAAAATAAAACTGGCACAAAAAACAAACTCAATCTCCTCAAAAAAGTTGAGAAACTTTGCATGTTAACAAACATTTGTTGGGAAAACAACTATTACAAAAATAAAAATAAAAATCTATTTGTGTGATTTGAAAACCATTTTGTATACAATTTGTTGCTTCCAATCGTTATGGAGACGAGGAACATACATAATTAATCAATAAATCATTCAAGGAGAGCATAACTTAATGAGAAAGTAATTGAAAGATGAGAAAATTCAAGGTTAAGTATGGTAAATTGTAGGTTTTAAGTAGACAATACTCCAATTTATAGCTCAATAGATGCGATGGATTCTAATCCATCAGAAAATTAAAATCATGGGATTGAATTGGACGTCATTCCCATTCTTATTGCTAAGTAAATTGTGTCTCTTTTGGTTGGAGCTAATTTCATTGATGACCAAATTAGAGAGGTAATTGATACACAACATTTTGGTGAAGAGGTTTGTATGGTGCATTCCCTTCTGAAACAATTAGAATTACTCAAACAATCCATGAGCATGTTTAATATCCTCCCCATTTTGACATGGAAAGGATTGAAGGGATACAAAGTCCTGGAGAAATGATACAATGAAGTGGTGAAATGTGCTAAAATATGGGTCCACCATCCTTACCTAAACATGGAAATGCACCAAATCCCTTCTAAGAATGACATGCTAGGTATGGGAAAATAATATAACTCCACACTTGATGTATTTCATTAACATCAAACCTTAATAAATATGCATTTATATGACCATTGGTATTGACCTTTTAAGTGAGTCTTCCTATCACCTATGAATCTTCACATTTACACTATTTACAATATTATTTACAAATTACCATAATATAAGGATTGTGTATTCAACAATGTTCTCATTAATTTGATGGGGTGTTTCTGAGTCCATGCATCATTGTGAACTTTTCAAATTTTTCTCTTCCAAGCACTTTGGTGAATATGTTCACAATTTTCTCATTTGTGGAACACTGTCTCAAGTTAATATTCATGGCCTCTACATGATATTGAATCATGTCATACTTTGTGTTGATGTGCTTAGTTAAGTAATGGAAAATAGGATTGTTTTCCAACTTGATTGTAGAAGTATTGTTAACTAGAAGAGGATTAGAATTCACCTGTTTCTCTTGAAAATATTAAAGTATTTTCCTGAGCCAAAAAATATCCTTTGTTGCTTCTGCAGTTTCCACATATTCCACCTTTGCTGTGGAATATGTTGGAACTAGATATTTGTTCAATATCCAATAGACAACTGTTGATTCAAGAATCATGAGATAGCCTGAAATTAACACTCCATTTTCTTTATCCTCGACAAAGTCTGAATTAGAATATGCAATTACATTGAAGTCATCCACCTTATATTACTTAAGTCCAAAATCTCGAGTTCCCTTGAAGTATTTTAGAACTCTTTTTGCAGCAGACCAATGTCCTTCACAAGGTTTTTGAATGAACATAGAAAGAATCCCCAAAAAAAATGAAAATATATGGCTTTGTGGTGGTAAGATAGATTATACTTCCCACAAGTTATCTATAGTTGGTTGCATCCTCAAATTCTTTCCCTTCTTTTGATGTGAGCTTCAAATTTTGTTCCATTGGAGTAGAGACAAGGTTACACTGAGCCATGCCAAAGTTGTTCAAAATTTCTCCAATGTACTTATTTTGGGAGATGAATATGTACTTGGTATTTTTAACCAATTCAATGCCCAAATATTAGTGAAGATACCCCAAATATGTCATCTCAAATCCTTTATTCAACTCTTTCTTTATGGATGCAAAACAATTTCCATAGTTCCCTATTATTAACATATCATCTACATACAATACAACATATACCACAATTTTTCCATCTTTCTTGACAAACAAAGTTGCATCATCAAGATTGAAGTGCTTGAAATTCAACATCAGAAGATGTCCAATTATCTTTTAATACGAGGATTGCAATGTGTGTTTCAATCCATATAAAGTTCTGATGAGATTTGCATACTTTATGTTCTTTTCCCTTCACAAATAAATCTTATGGTTGAAACAGTAAGACATTTCTTCTCAAGTATCCCTTCAAGAAAGTAGTATTCACATCCATTTGATGAACTTTCCTTTGATTATGTGCTTCCAGGGAAAATAGAATACAAATGGTAGACCATTTTGTTGTGGGGGGAAATGTCTCCTCATAATCAATACCTTATTTCTATAAAGACACTTTTTTCTTGAGCCTTTATTTGTTCTTCTCAAGTGATCCCTCTGATTTGTACTTGTTCTTGAATACCCACTTATAGCCAATTGGTTTGGTTTTGAATGGAGGGTCCACAAAATTCCATATCCCATTCTTGATGAGAACATCATACTCCTTCTGCATGGATTGTTTCCACTCATAATGAGAAGTGGATTATTATATTAATCATCCAATATCATAAATCATCTAATTAAAATCAAGATCACATGAAGCATCCATATCATCTACATCAGTTGAATTTCAATTATTTACATCACCTCCATCTTGTCTTGAGGAACTTTTGGTTCCTATCTTTTCAACCTCATCAGGATGAACACTTTCAAGTTTTTTTATGATTCATTTTGGTGGAACTTTTTGATATGTTCCAGGTTTCTTAGTTGATTGAGATAGTGTTAAATTATCATCAAGACTCAGCATTTCAATCTTCTCAATCACATCAAGAAAATGAACTTCGGGTTCCAATGAAGTGGTTGGAACTTATTCATGAGTGAGATATGGTTCTTCGAAAGGTGATTCCATATATTGATCCAAGATAGGGATACCCCCTTTAATATGTGAAATGTCATCCTCAACTTCATGTTATGTATTTATGTGAGTAAATTTAATCTATCTCTCAACAATTTTTTCATTCTGGGAGGAATCAAGAAAAAATAAATCATTGGAAAGAATGAATTTCTTGTTTACCTCACTGTAAAAATGATATTCCTTGGTTTATTTGAGTACCCTAAGAAGATTCACTTTTGAATCCTTGCATCAATATTATTTCTTTGCTCCTTATTAATTAATGCATAGCACATAGAATCAAATACCCTGAGATGAATCATCGAAGGAATGGAACTATACCGCATTGTTGATGTTTTTGTAGCATCAAGAAGTATTCCCACATTGGCCTTGGTGTTAGACATGTGGTAATATTTGAAGGCACTACATTGCATGTTTTTTATTTGGTGAAAAAACTTTGTATATTGAGCTTGTAATTGGCTGGGGCTTCACAACCACACGTTGGGGATTCACAACCACATGGAGGAATACATAGATTTAATCCAATGTTGATTTTAGTGAAGGATTTTTTAAAGTAAGTTAATGGACTCTAAACTCTCGTTGGACTTCTATAAAAGGAGAGGCAATGTGAGGAAAAATAGAGACATATCATTATGACATTATGGAGTTGGAATAAGTGAGTGAGAAATTATGCCAAGGACATTGGGAGGAAAATTTTCAACAAGGAGATTCTTCACTTTGGAAAATGTAGCCTTGGGTTTCTGGATATTATGTTTTCTGATTTTTTGTTCAGGAAGGAGAGTTGCACATGTAGTAAGAAAACATTGTATGGTCCATACAATACATATGGTTGAAATCAATAGTCTACACAGTTAGTACGATTGATGTCAGGAGAAAGTACATGTTTTAGCCAGCTAAGGATTTTACCAAGTTTGTAAGTTGGAAGATTTTTAGGATTTTGCTGAATTTATAATTTTCCAGGAGAACTGATTTTGTCCTTAGAAATTTTATAGAACAAAAAAATTTATGTCAGGTTTATGGATGATTTTTATTTGATCTTTTTATTTTCATTGTTTTAATTTTCTATAATAATTCTAGTGTCAGATTATTCAGTGATAACAACCCTATTTTACTATTTGAGGTCACATGGAAGTAATTCTCAGATCTAAAATTATATGCATTGAATTTACCTAGTTGAAAATTTGACATGATATCAGAGTGTAGGCTCTAGAGAGAGAAAGGGTCATCCTATTGAGAAAATGTAGATGCAGAATTTTGTTGCTACATATTTTCTTGTTAAGGTAGGTCACAATGCTGGTCACTCTTAGAGTCGAGGTCAGGATAGAAGGGGCCACTAATTTCCAAGATTGGAAGGCTAGGATCTTTTTTCTATTAGAACATAATGATCTCAAAGATTATGTTGAGATGGTGATTCCATATCCAATGATGCATGGGAATTGACAGGCCATAGGAAGCAAGAACTGAAGGCCAAGTAGATGTTGTTGGATTCTGTGAAGGATCACTTCATCCATCGTATTTAAAATAAGAAGAAAACTAAGGAGATGTATGAATCTTTGGTGGTCCTATACCAAAGAGAAAATTTGAACCGAAAGTTGATTTTGAGGCACTATCTCTTATTTGTTGAGATGTCCAGTGAAGACACAATTTCTAGCTACTTCATGAGGATCACTCAAATTCGTGATCAACTTGCATCCATTGGTGAGGCAGTTGATGACATAGAGTTGGTGAATGTGGCATTGAATGGTTTTCCAGAGTGTTGGGAACCATTTGTGTAGGGTATTTGTTCATGAGATAATTTTCCTCCATTTGAGAAACTGTGGACCGATTGCATCCATGAGGAGTCTCATATAGAGTTTAGGAATGGAAAGTAGAGAGGTAGTGATGAGAACTTGGCCCTAGTTGTTAATTTTAGGAAGGGTAGACTAAATTATTCTAGGAATAAGAACAATGGGAGAGAGGCATATCCATAGTAGAGGAAGAAGAAGTACCTTAAAAAATTCAAGTGTTTTGCTTGGCACAAACATGGTCATTATGATTGACAGTTTCCAAAATGGAAGAAAGGGAGTAGGAAGAAACATGCATCATCAATAGAGGTAGATGTGGTTGCAGATAGGATTAAGAGGGATTTCTTATTAGTCTTCTCCATTTTTGAAGAAGTTTTCGATGGTGGAACTTGGTTTGTGAATAGTGGATCCACATGTCATATGATAGGAGCACAATAGTTATTCAAGAGATTCATAGAGTGTGACTTATATTTGTATGTGGAACTTGGTATGGGCACTAAGAATGATCTTTAGCCCTTCACTAAACTCAACATTAAATAAAAATTTGTTATTCCTCCATGTCGGTGTGAATCCCCAACATGTGGTTCTTAAGCCCCAACATGTGGCTATAAAACCCCAAACAAGACCCATCTAAATATACAAGGGTTTTTCACAAAAAAAAAACATGCAATGTGAGTGCCTTCAAACATTACCACAATCCTCACACCAAGGCCATTGTGGGAATACCTCTCTATACTAAAAAAACATGAACACTCCCTCTTAGCGAGGGAGGTATTACATCAAACATCACCTGGAAGTAGATCGTTGGATCCGCTACCATAGTCTCTCCCACAGTCATAGAAGAAATTCATTTTGAATGATATGGTCCCCTCTTGGAAGAAACCCTGCTCCTAGAAGCCTTCCTCTTCTGAGCTTCCTTCCTAGATTCCTCAACCCATGAGGCCTTTCCGATAGTCTTGGAAGATTCCTCTCTCCCACCTAAACGTGAAGGTTGACTTCCTTTTGAAAATTGACTCTCCCTTTGTATAATTTCCTCTTGACAGACTTGGAAGGCTCCTCCTTGCCACCAGATCCTGAACAATGACTCCCTATGAATTCTGACTCCCTGATAGTCTGGAAAACCTTCGTATTTACCTTCTCCTTGGACTTTATCACCCTACTACTACTTTTTGTCCATCACATAGAATGGCCCTTTATCCTATACATGTTTCTCTCTATAACTCCAATAACCATTGTTGCTTCTAGGCTAGATCCTCTCAGAATTAACAACACCTTTCCATCTTAGAGTAAAAATACATATCCCTTTTCCTCAATTGGTGGGATTGAGAGCACACTCTTCTTGATTTTTTCCACCCATAGCAAATTTGTCACTTGCAACAGATCTCTTGAATCCATTTGGAATGACATTGTTCCATATTGTTGCACTTAAACTAATTTAAGGGCTTATAAAATAACTTTATAGTCCTATGAAAGGAGAAAAATGTGAGCAGACATGGTGACATATCATTGTGATATTGTGGATTTGTAATAAATGAGTGAGAACTTGTGCCAAGGATATTGGGAGGACAAATCTCATCAAGGAAATTCTTCACTTTGGAAAATTTGGCATAGGGTTCCTAGACTTTCTGTTTTTTGATTTTCTGCTAAGGAAGGACTATTGCACATGTCGTACATATAGTTTGTATAGTTTGTACAACTGACATCAGTTGTTTGTACAATATGTACATATGAAATCAACATGTCATATAGGTTTCAATCATCTAGGGCTTATACCAAGTTTCCAAGTTGGAATATTTGTGGGATTTTGCTCAATTTGTAATTTGTCAGGAGGATTGTTTTTGTCCTAAAAAATTCTCAATCAGAAATTTTACATAACATAATTTTTTGTGTCTCATGTGTATGTATGATTTATCTTTGATATTTTTGTGTCCAATTTTGTAACTTTCTGTCATAATTTTAGTGTAGAATTATTCAGTGACAATAGCCCTAGTTTAGTATTTGATGTGACATGGAAGTACTTCTTAGATTTGAAATTGTATGTATTGAATTTCCCTATTTTAAATTTTGACATTTATTTCATAAGGAGTCTTATTTTCAAGAAACTGAGATGGAAACCTATTTTTCACATAAATTGCATCAACCCAAAACAACAATTCTACATTTTTGAAAAACATCATGGAACGAACCATATTTAGGAGAGTCATGTTGATTCTTTTAGCTACACCATTCTAATTAGGATTTTATAGAATTTTGGTTTGATCCATTATATGTTGGCGTAGATAATTTTCAAATTCATTATATGTTTATTCTCTTCCATTATCAATCTGAAGGGAGCCAATACGAGACTAGGATTCATTTTGGATCCATACATAAAAAAAATTTAATAATAATAAATAAATCAAAAAATAAAGAAATCAAAAGATTTTAATTTATCTTTCAACAAGTACAACAAACACATCCTAGTGTAATCATCAATAAAAGGAATGATATATTTATTACCATTAGCACATGGAATAGGTAGGTGATCACACAAATCAGAATGTATTAGTCTTACTTTCTACATGATTTGGAAGTAGAATCATGAAATGATTTTTTTCTATGTTTTCCAGGGATGAAAGCATCATATTGCTTCAAGTTCCTAGGAATAGAAGGAAAACCGGAAACACCATTATTTTTCAACAAATGAAGGATTTCATAATTTATCTAACCAAATCTAGCATGCCACAAGAAACTAGATGGTATTGTACCTTCATCATGATGAGAGAGGTATGCCGAATTTTTTGCATGAGAATATTTTCCTTTTAGTTTCAATAATCTTCCATATTCCACTCCAGTCATAATGACAATGTTGTTAGAAATATTCCTTATTTCAAAATTTTCACCAAAGATATGAATGGAGAGGCCTTGTTTTGAGATGTGCACAAGAGACAACAAGTTCCTTTGTAGCTTGGGAATATATATCACATCATGGAAAAAAAATATGGGAGTATGAGTAATTTAAGACTGATGTTTCCAATTCCCATATGTCTAAGACTTGATTTATCTACAAAATAAACTACTCCATATACATTGTCACTAATATATTCAAAGAAGTTTCTTTGGAAGTTCATGTGGCATATTTCACCTATGTCAATAATTCATGCATCTTTCTAAGAAGCAATTGAAGTGTTAACAAGTTATTCAGTTCTTCCTATATTGCAATGGGAAACAATATAACGAGCATATATAGGTTCTTTACCTTTATTTAGATTTGATGTTTTACCTTTGTTTTCTTTATTATTAATTTTTTCTTTCATCTTCTCTCATGGGATTCTACAGTTCTTTGCTTCATCTGACCCACTCTTTCGGCAACGATCATAGTGAATCTAAAATCTCTCACCTTGGTTGTGTCTACCCTCCTTTCGTATGAATTTTTTCCTTTCACGTCCTCTTTTACTTCCTTCTCCTATAGAAGAATCATGTGAATCATTCTTCCCTTTTTAAGAAAAACATGTGATATCACTAGTGGTTTGAGATGAATTAGTTTTGAAGGATTTCTCATGTTTTTCAATGAAGCTATGTGTATAGCTCTTATCCTTGACATGTATGAATTCACAAAAACCTTTATTGTGGAATGTGATTCCTTAGGGAATGGAAATTTTGTATTTTTAATGCAATAAGGAATGTCCCTTTACTTTTATAGCCACCATATTAGATGAAAAAAATTACTCAAACCCATTTATGAAAATTAAATTTTATGAAGCCAATGGTTAAAATCACAAAATAAATAATAGTACACACCCTGTGCAATAAATGTTCACATGGAATACAACTCTAATATATAAGAGAGATGAGTTACACAATAACTCCATAAATAATAAGAGAATCTCCCCCAAATACTCCAATACATTCATATATCCAAATCACATGTACAAATAATGGCTACATGATCTCTATATATACCTATTAACACATTACACATGTGGCCCATCTATTAGGAAAACCACTATTACATATGCATTTATCCATTACATGTACATTTAACCCCATATGTTCCCACCTTTTGGGGTCATACATAATATTTTGACCCCATATATTTCCCCCTTGGATTCATGCCATAATAGCCTCCTTCAAAAAGCTTTGTCCTCAAATCTTTGCAAATAAGTGTGTTACATGTGATGAAACCAATTAATAGATTGTAATTAAGGGTGTTACATTTCATGAAATGAAGTAATATGATTTCCTTACATTATTTATTTCTTTTTTCTATCGATGATGATCAATCCATTGAAACTCAATTATTTTGGTTATAATCCTTGATATCTAGTTGTTGCATAATTTTATTACCTTTGATTCCATGCATTGTTGTTGTGACTTCTCCATTTTTTTGTATTTCTTGGTCTCTAATAATATCCTATCAAATTATGGTTTTGCAATTCTCTATTCCATGAATGTAGTTGATTATTCCATCTTCTTCCTTGGTAATGTCGATATTAATATTCTTTTCTTTCTTGAAAACCTTCTTGGTAAAGTGACTCTAGATATGGTTTCACATGTGATGTTTTTCCTTCATTCTACACACCCATTTCATTTATCTTATTTTTAGAGACAATGACATCCTTTATCCCCTTTGCTTGATCTTTAATTACTCTAGTGTTGTATATAATTTCATCATATTTGACATGTACATCCTCTAGATGGAGTTAAACTTCTTCAAGTATCTTCTAGTGACCTTCTGGAATCTTTTCTTGTTTCCCCTTTTGAAGCTACAAATTTACCCCATGCATAAAATCATTACATCCTTATTCAATCCTAGAGTGCATTTATGATTTTACCTTAATTTATTTAGTGAATCCTAAACCTTCTTGCAAATCTCCTCTCCAATTTTTGTGGTAATATATTCATCCATATTCTTTGATTTATACTATTGTAAATGAATTTTCACCTTCTTAACATCAATAAGAATTTGTTGATTATAATTACGTAACCTTTTTATTTCTTCATGTTTCTTTTTCATTTTTTCCAATGACTCATCCTTTACCAACATTCCTTTACTACTATTTTGTTTCTTTATTTTCTTAGCCTCCTTAATGATTGATTCACTAACGGATTGCATCTTGGAGAACTGGTCATCATTATTAATAATGTATTTTATTAAATCTTGATTTTCCCTCTATAATTTGGAAACTTTTTCTTTTGATTCCATTAATTCAACTTGAATTTTATGCATCTCCTCCATTTTTGTATCCCTAAGCATTTATTTAAGAGGCGTTTTTCAACTTTTTCCGATGTTTTATAGCATATAATATCTCCATCAAGGATATTCCACCACTTAGAAGCTTCACCCTAGAAATAAAAATATATCAAATAAGGACTCAAATCAATTTTATTTATCATCACCAACCATTCCATGGGATTGATTTTATATTTATTCCCATCTCCACTAATGTTAGTTATTTCCATTGATTATTAATTAAGGTCTAACCCAAACCCTCAAATACCAAACTCAATATATTATAAATAATTATGTAATACAGTTATTTCATTTTTTGCAATATAATAGCCCATATCTTCTCTTTCCAATGGCTTTTTAATGATCTCAATCGAATATCCCAATCAAAATTTATGCTAATTTTAAGTTAGCATACTGTTTAAAACCCCGATTTGGATATGGTCTTGTTGGTCGACATTTCTCTTGATATAGATATTAAATCTGTGCCTATGGTGTTCTAATATATTTATTTTCTATATAATTTGATGTGCCAAAGTGAAATTTATGGTAATTTTCGCAAAACTTGCTGATTTTTTGCCCTTTCCAAAGAGAAAACTTATGAAAAATGCTACATGTCTATTTTTTATCATATGATTAAAATATTTTGTTATGAAATACTATGGTCCATCCTCTTTCCAATGCAACTACTGACACTCAAATTGAATCTTTCTATAATCATATATGAAATTTTTACCTAGAACAGATGTTTGAAACTAGTTGTAGGACAAATAAAAAATATCATCTACCACAACCTATAATTTGAAAAGTATAGAAAATTATAATATGATACTTTTATGATATATTATATGATATATCCCATAGGATATTCAAAATTTATCTATATGATATGTCCCCCCAAAAAATAGTATTGTTTTACCAAGAAAACCTATTTGAAGCTAGCTTATCCACTAGTAAAAAACCAATAATTTTCAGAGGATATAATACCAAAACTATAGTGAACCAAAACCTGAATTTTTTACCACAAGTAATTTCCTATGTATTATTAGTATCCAAAAAAAATGGCTATATGAAACTTACCAAAACAAAATTGTATCAAAAATTCCAAGGTGACTCCTTTGAGGGAGCACAACCCTAAAATCTTATACTCTGAAACCAAATGTTATGAACCTAATGGATAAGATAGAATAGTAAATAATATTACACACAATGTAAAACAAATGTGATAATGGATCACAACTTCAATATAGATAAAAGATATGAGTAACACAATAAATACTGAAAGATTAGGAGAACCTCTTCCAAACACCAAATACATTTTTACATCAAAATAACATGTCCCAATAATGATTACATGTCCTAAGGAAAATAATAAAATAATGGTTAAAATAATAAAGTAATAAATGAATTTTCAAAGGGAATTAAAGAAAAATAATTTCTTCTATCATATTTTTTACTTATCTCCTTATAGGTTTACTCAAATTTCAAGGAACACATTTTTTCAAGTATTTTGATTATATATCACTATGAGTATATCAAAAGTGTGTATTTTTCTTTCTCTTCATACAAAGCTATTTACCCCTATGGTTGACATCATCATCTCGAATCCTAATGGTTCTTTTAAAGTTGGTGTTGATAGAACATTTTTTAGGCCCATTTTTTAAATCAACATGTCTCTAACAAACTCCTTTTACCATCCTCGTTCTAATGGGTAAACTAAATTGTGAATAAATATATTGAAGGGTATATTCATTGATTTGCATTTGATAAATAAACATAATTGGTCAAGTGGTTTCCCTTAGTAGAATGTTGGTACAACATGTTCTTCCATACTTCATAAAAAATGTCCCCATTTATGGAACTTTACGGCTATCATCCTCCATCCATCACACCACCCTTGATAGGGAAATCAAAGTTTCAAGCCATGGAGGACCATGCAAAGTGATAATAAAAGGTTTTAGAACTATTGAAGGACAACTTGGATATAAAATAAAATGTGATGAAACAACAAGCAGATGAACATCACAATGAAAGGAAATTTCAAATGGGGGGTTGGATATCTATGACACTAGAAACATATAAATAATTTACCTTCAGTAAATAAAATAAGGACAATAAATTAGTACCCAAGGACTATGGTCCCTATAAGTTGTTATAGAGAATTAGAAGTATGACATACAAATTGGTTTTTCCTCCATCTTCACGTGTACGTCTAGTATTCCATGTTTCTTGCTTAAAGAAAGTAGATGGTGAGAAGATCCAAATTTATGTCATTTTAACATAGATTAATGAAGAAGGTAATATCATACTAGAAGCAAAAACAATCCTTGTAACATAGAGAAACAAAATCTGAAATTGAACAATTTCTAAGTACATCGTGCAGTGGAGGAACCTACTGATAAAAGAGGTGACATGGGAAGATAAGTTCTTCATGCATATGATCAACATCTAATCAAGTGTTGAGGGTGACGCTTGTTTTAAGGGGAAGGCCATGTCAATTCATAAATATTAAGTTATTAAATCTATATTGTTATATTAGTGTTTTCCTTATTTGTTAACTAGGCCTTTTAATTCTTGGTTGGACCCTTTAATTATTTGTACACTTTGCTTCCTATATATACAAAGGAGGCATAGTTTTAGATATCATCTCATCCTATGAATTTATTATACTATAAAAGAAGGTTTCCATTTGGGTGTTTGGTGCATAATATTATGATTCCATTGGTTGACACCATGAATAAATTTCATGTTGTATGGAGGTTCTTGTACCATCTATACAAGATAACAAAAAAAACATATGGTACTAAATGGAAAAAATGGAAAATGAGACCCCAAAAAATATAAATACAAAAAATAAAACGGATGTGTGCATGGATGGAATTAATGGGTGGTGATGGGGATCCTAAACGTAGAATTTATTCAAAGACAATGTTTTGAGGGCTTAATTAAAGATCTCATTTCTAGGATAAGAAAGTACATATGCCCCCTTCACCAAACAAAGATTGACAATGTAGGGGCCTTACCATAGGTATTCAAACTTGTTTGGTCCTACCTTCTCTTTAGCTTTGTCATAGGCGAGCACTGAATCACCTTTTCCAAAGGAGAAAGGGTAGTCTTGGTAGTCCCAACAGGATTTGGAACATTTTTTTTATGGCCTCATTTTTGTTCAAAGTGATGTGTTAATATTTTTCTATATGTTCCAAAGCAACTAGTTTCTACTCTAAGGGAGTGGTATTAGAAAGGAGTTTGATGGGAAATTATAGAGTACGGATCTCACATTTGATGGGTAAAATGGAATCTATGTCACATGTGAGATGGAAGGGTGTAGATGTTATGGTAGTTCTAATGGATGTCCGATAGTCCCATAATGTCGGGAGAATCATGTGGTGCCAACTGGATTTATGTTTTTCAACTATTCCCTAGAGCATAGCTTTGTGGATTTTGTTGACAAATTCAACTTGACTATTATATTGTAGATATTAGGTAGTGGAGAATTCATGTGGAAAACCTAAAATAGAATCCATATCTTCGAAAAATTAGTTCTTGAAGTGTGTGTCATCATGTAAGATGAACTATTTGGGAAAACCAAAGTGAATGATGACATGGTTAAAAAATATGCAATCCATTATCCAAGAATTGTTGCCAAAGGTCAATATAGCTTCTAACCACTTGGTACAATAATAAATCTCCACAACGATGTTTTTGTGGACACAACTAAATGCAGAATGACACTCAATAAATTTGATCGCCACTCATAAAAGGGGATAACAATGATAACAGTTTGTAACGAAACAAGTGGAGGTTGCAACCTGGAAGTGAATAGTTTGCAATTCACACATCACTTGTTTGGATGGATATAGTCATAAAATATGGAAGGCCAAAAATGATGGCTTGTGAAATCATCTAAGTAGTGGCTATTCCTGATAAATGGCGACTGCAAGTGGAACTATAGAAATTTGTGAGGACTTGTTCTACCTATTCATGAGATAGGAACTGACAGAAATTGGAGTCAAATCCTCACCATTAAAGGACATATATGATGAGGAGATATCAAATAACTTACTAATGGATGCAATGATAGTCATTTCATGAAATATGTAGAATTTTTTTTGTGCATAGAGATAAATCAGTACACCAACATACCAAGTATTATCCTTTACGAAAGGTTTTCACCCTCGAGGTTGTTGTTGAGAGGGAGGTTTTCTACATTAGTTTGAAAGTCAATGATAAACTCGACAAGTATGAAGGCATTTTTTCTATTTGGTGTGTAAGTTTAAAATTGAACTCTTGAAGGATAAATTGATAAAATGATTGAACTTATAATTGCTAAGTTGTCACCCCAATGTGTATTACATGGGGTTTAAATTTGCTACAACCTTTCTTGTATGCACTAGAATGTAGTGATGAAGTGTTTCAATAGAATGCACCACAATCCAAGAATTTTTTTTCATCGTGATTTTACTTGAGGATTGTTCCTACTAGGTTCTTTCCAACATAATAGATGGCATGCTCACAACTCATAGAATGGAAAAAATTGAAGTGAAAATGTAAAGGATAAATACTTATTGAAGTCAAACAGGTTGATAAAGGGTGTAGTGGTGAGTTAATGTTTCAATGCATTAAATGCCTACCAAGCTTAATTATTTCATATGATTCCAATGTGTTGGTGCAAGGCATGAAAAAAACCATTGGCTCTTCTGGCATTGTTAGGTACAAATAGTTGTGAAAATTAGCTTTTCCTTGGAGCCTCTATAACTAGTGAAAATTATATGGTGCAGGGATTTGATTGATAACCTAGACTTTGGAGGGATTTATAATTATCCCTACTGGGAGACTATTGTTGGGTAGGCAATTTTGGGAAAAGAACAATGAGAATATATGAGGTATAGGGAAAAGGCACATGATCAAGAAGATAAAGAAAGAAGAGAGAAGAGAGAGGAGAATATGGGGGATAGGAAAGACCAACTCGTGCAAAATATGGGAAACCCAATCGAGCATGAGCTGTATCCAAATCATAATGAGTTGTCACCAACCGAGCATGAGTGGTAGACAACTCGTTATGAGTTGGAAAAAAAACATGAAGAAAAGGCATAAAAGATGTAAAACATCCGCAAAGTCGGAGATGATGAGAGATTCAATAACCTATGAGAGGATTCTTAGTTTTGGTTTTTGTTGTAGGATAGTGTGTGTGTAAAGAAGTTGCTAATGGAAGAATAGGATTTTGAGTATTTAACATCCATTGTAGCACAAAGGTTAAGAAGAATACCATAAATATAATAAAGAAGAAAATATTGTGTCGGCGTAGCCCAGGAAGGGGTCAACCATGGTAAATCTATGTATAATTGTGTTGTTGAATGCTTATTCATGCTTGTATTGTGATAAATCTTGCATTTAATATGGATGAATGTTTATCTTTGATGATATTGTCGATAGATTAATATGCAGTAGCCTTAAGTGTATGTTTAACCACTAAGTGACATAAATATGTATTGGTATGTATATAGAATTGAGTAACAAGGATAAGTTAACTAGGATCTAGTGTGTGAAAGGATCATGTAGTTATAACAGAGCGTGTCTCCCTTATTTCCCTCACCGCTACAAAATCTTGGTTCCTGAAGTCCCCATAAGGATACCTCGAGTGAGAATTCTCCTGCTTGGAGGTGATGCCAAAAGGTTCGGTATCTATAGGGTTTTTTTGGACTAAATACCTTGAACCTAGGGTCTTTCACCTATCCACAAATGCTCCAATAAATGGTTTTGTTACGACAAATTGAAAGATGGAAGTGATGGAATGTTTTGGGGAACAACGAGGAAGGAGATAACCAAATATTTGGAACAAACAGAATAAGAATTTGCTCAGAAGGAGAATATAAACCCTCACTTAAAGAATAAGAAATTGATATAAAGGTATGTGTACACAGACTACCATGACATCCTTTTCGAGGAATTTCCTAATATTTTAGCAGAATGGCTGGAACAATTTGTGGAAAATACTGGTAGACATAGACGAGTTGAACCGAAGAATTGGACTCCTGAACTAGTGAGATGAGTGGACTCAGTAGAAAATAGGATGTCCTGTGCTGTGGAATTTTGGATGGACAACATATTCAGATGCTATGTAACAAAATTTTACATAGACTATACCTAGGCTTACAGTGTCACAAAAATAGACTTCTTTAAATTTCTGCAAGGAATATTCTTAAAATAGTAAGCTATAGGGATAAAGATGCTTCTATGTGAGAAGTAAGTCATGACAATGGAGCCAAACAACTAAATAGTTTGAACCACTCGAAGGGACTGGGTTTTTTTTCCAAGAGATGACCTGAGGGTAGGAAAAATGGAAAAGGAAGGGAAGAATAAGAATGCAGGAAAAAGAGGAAGGGATATCATAAGGAGAAGACAAATTTAGAGTTCGATATAGTCAGAGAAGCTACAAGAAGTCAAGAACTATGGATGAATAGAGAGAGTAGCACAATGAGTACTTGGAATATAACCCAAATATTCGCATCATAGAAGTACAACCGATAGAGGGAGAAGAAGAAGATATACAGTTTATTCCAATGATAGAGAAACTAGTAAGTCCTTCCTTAGTCAAGTCTTGGGTCAAAACAAGAACCTCTTGTGTGTCACCTGAATCTTAGACAACTTTCAAATACTTTCTATAGCACTTTTAATCGATAGAGGAAGTCATAGCAACAATAACCAGAGAAATAGTAGTAGTACAATTAATTAGAATCCTCCAGTGTCACTAGGAAGGGGTCCTATAGACAACAATATGCCAGGAGAAGATAATACACTAAGATTACCATAATTTAAAGGATTTGGATGAGAACACCCAGAACAACACCTATTTGTATGTGAAACTCTCTTGATTGCAAAGAATACACACAATGATGGTGTAGAGATCGCGTAGTTGGAAATAAACTTTAGAGGAAACATATTAATTTCGTACATGAAGCTCCAAAGAACGACAATACCAGTCCAAAAAAGGATTTTAGCAGAGATTACAAAAGAATTATTAAAGGAATTGAAGAAACCAAAGTCTGAGTCATAGTACATTACTGAAATAAAGGATATCAAACAAGTACATACTGAGTTCGTATGGGATTTCGATCGAAGGTTCAAAGATTTGATGGGGTGGTTGACATTTCAAATACCCAATTAGAAACATAGAGAGTGGTTCATTGTAGGCTTGCTACCTCACATTCATAGTCCTTTAATATATCAAAAGATTACTTCGCAGTCTGAGGTGTTGGAATTTTCTATGAAACTGGAAGCCTTTTCATTCAGAGAAAACAGTGGAATGGTGCAGATATAGAACCAATTAGCTAAACTAACGATTCAATTGGCAGAAATAAAAAATGGGAAAGATAAATGAGAATAGGTTTGGTCAACCAAATGTAGGACTAAAGGTCACCACAAAGATGAATGTCCATCATTTACGAAATACTTAGAAGATAGAGCACCAAACCCACTACCAGGAGGAGGATACTGTGAGATATGAAAGAAATGGGGACATAACCCCCATGAGTGCCAACTATTACAAAAATATTAGAGTACCCCAATAAGCTTATTATATACTTTTTGAAAATCAAAGGCACATGAAGGCAAGGATTGTTGATAATTTGATCTAATGAGGGAGTGCAAATTAGACATTTACAAAATTCAGGAAGAGAACATTGCCACAGAAGGGGGAGGGTAGTATAATAATCCAAGAGTATTTAATCAAGGAAACCAAGGAGGATTCAATAGGTGTTGAGGTAGAATAAACTTCGATAGAGGAGGATGAGACCCCATAATATTCTATAACTATAACCAACCAAGACACCTAGCATGGGATTGCCAAAATCCCTACACAACATGCACCCATTGTTAGGCGTTAGAACATGTGACAAAGGACTGTCCAAAACTGTTGGAAAAATGGCAGGCCAAAGGGAATAAAAAACATAACTGTAAGATTCAAAATATCTTAGTCGAGATAAGGGATGAAGGATGACCCAAACTCTTAGGCATTACACATGGAGGAACCAAAACAAGGACATATGCAACCAATGGAGGGAAACAAGATGAACAATGGGTAAATAAGTCAATGATACCTATACCCACATTCAACCCACGAGAAGAAAAATAAACCTATAAAAGGATAAGGGAGGAACTGTTGCAACAAGAGTGGGCATCATCAACATTGTATGTACCAAAGGATCACTAGAGAAGGTAAGCACCTTAGGAATTTTTTTGAAAAGTTTCCTAGAGTTTGTTGAAGATGAAAAGAAATTGCATACATTATTCTCTATGATCAATCATTGGGATCAAGGAAAGGAGGTCCCTACTAAAAACAAAGTAGTGGACCAACTACTATGCAAGAAAAGGACCAACGAAGAATTCAAGTTCAATGCATAGATTGGAGAATATGACATAGACAATGTAATATTACATTTAGGGTCCAATGTAAATGTGTTACTTAAGAAGACACAGGATATGATGGGGAAACCAAAGTTATTATGGTCACCCATCCAATTACGATTAGATAATCAATACAAAATAGTACATATTGGCAGACTAACATGAATACATGTGAATATAGATGGAGTGTGCAACATTGTAGATTTCAAAGTTATCGAGATTATGGATGACAACCAACCATAACTAGTGTTAATGGGACTGGAATAGGCCTTCGATAACCAATCCATTATCAATTTAAAAAGTACAGAGATGATATTTGAAGTAGGATACTTGAAATTTATGGCACCCTTAGACCCAAAAGAAGGAAGGAAGTACATAGAACCAACAAAGGGTGATAAAATTTATAACTTGTACAACATGAATACAAGGATGGAAGATTATGTTAACCCCATTGTAAATGATGCACTGATTTGGAGTAGAATCGGTGCATGCACATTATATTCAGAAGAAGACCTAGAAAATTAGCAGCAGAGAATGCATGAAGTCTCAACACGATGATGTGCATGCATGACCAAATTAGTATGTTGGATTGGAATAAAATTGTGTGACCCTCCTAAGTATGATGGGTAGACAAATATAACAAAATTTGTATAGATATTCAAGGAATAGGTATCATAGCAAGAGAGGCTACTAGCACTAGACATTGTATTGAAATCCACCCCAACAAGATGGTGGGAGACACACACAAAAAACAAGGAAGACTGGAAAAAGTGAAGTAGACTAACCCTGATAACATTCAATATTGAGGAGGGAGATATGATGAAAAAATATATCGGGGAAAGAAACCCAAAAAATCATGTTGTGCAGTGTGAAAAAGCGTGGAAATCAATCCCAAGGAAACAATGGACACACAAGTTCATACATACCCTAGATACCATTCCAAAGAACTGGTACCTAGAAATGGAAATTCACAGAGATACAAAAGAATGGGATTACATAACTCAAAGGTTCCAGCAAACATTTATCCTTCAGAATGAGTCACCCCTCACAAGTATGACACTATAGGTGATTAAACAGAAAATCTTCATCGAAGAAGACTAAATGGAAGTAATACCCGTATGCAATGCACATAACACCACTATGATGGTTCACACATTATTGGAATGTTACAATTTGATCGAGGATGATAAAGACGTTGAATATCCCCACAACATCCAAGTATCATAAATAGAAGGGGAAGGAACAATTAAGGGAACATGGTTGGAATATACAACATACACACAACTAGTCAAGACAAGAAAAGTTAGTATTGGGACAGAATAATTCCTTAAGTTTGCATAAATAAGATATTACTGGCATAAGGAAACCTTAGGAAAGATAACATATCTATTACATGAATACCAAAAAGTATTCCATACTACATTCTCAGAGATGAAATGGATATAAAGAAAGCTAAGGGAGATGAGGATTCCACTGAAGTCATGTGCTAAACCAGTGAAACAGAGGCCCTACAACTTGAATCCAAGATATAAATAAAAATGAAAGGAGGAAATAGATCACATGCTAAAGGAATGAGTCATGAAACCAGTCAAAGAGTCCGAATGAATAACTCTCGTGGTAGTCCAGGACAAGAAAATTGGGGGAATCATAATCTCCGTCGACTTGAGAAAACTGAATGATGCATGCCTACATGATCCATTCCCAATTCAATTCATAGATGAAGTACATGAAAACGTAGGCGGAAAAGAATCTTATTCGTTCATTGATTTGAAAATTGATCTTTTAAAAGACTATGTTTAAGTTGTGCATGAGTTGATTTACCATTTAGAAATTAAGAGAAGAAGCTTAATTAAAGAATGTTGCAGCCATATAAGAAGTAAAAACAAAAAATCATAACACCAATATTGTTAATAGAGTTCAACACATGTTTTCCTACTTCTCTCGGCCTTTGTCTCAGTGGGGGAGGCTTCTTGCTAATCTTCAATTCTTTAAGAATACAAAAGAAAGGCTTACATAATAGCTCTTGAAACCACCTTTCATATCTGCAACTTCTGGACAGAAAAATACATCACCATTGGTTGGAACAAGAAATTATGATACTTTTGAGTATAAATTCAACTATGCTTGGATCAACAGTTCAGGCTCTGAAGGAACTCTCATGTTCAACTACTCACTTGCAGAAATAGAATCCATATTCAAATTCCCATCGAAATTATGAAACTTTTGAGTATAAATTCATCCTTCTTCTGAACAGTCTGTTGGGGCCTCCCCTTGGCACAAATCCCAATGTTGCACCCTGTCAGATCCGTAGAGTCCATATAGTATCGATTTGCATGCCAGAAAACACATAACTTTTCTCAATTTCCATGCCCAGCTAAATAAGCCAGAATCTGGCATATTTAGTGACGATTAGCCAGATTTAGTGACAGTTAGCTAGATTTAGAAACAATTATCCATATTTAGTGAGATTCCACCATATTTAGAGGATCCCTGCTAGATTTGGAGGAATCCACCAGATTTTGCCTTCTAGAAGGTGCCATGTGTCATCTCCTCATTGGGCCATGTATCACCTCACCATTACTCGATCCACGTCATCCTATCATGTGTCATCCATACGACTACCACATCATCGTACGACCCTGCCACATGTCATACATATGGTTTCCACATCATCGTACGACCCTTCCACGTGTCATCCATATGGCCCTGTCATTTCATTGTATGAACCTTCCATGTGTCATCTGTATGATTGACACATCATCGTACATCCCTGCCACGTGTTGCGTTCATACATTGCCATGTCTCACCTATGTACGGTGCAATGTGTCACTTCTGTATTGGTCCAAGTTAGCCCTGAAAATGGTGAATTTGAATGACATGTATTAGCCTCTGTTGTTTCCATGTGTGATGCTAACATCAACATGATGTACTATTGATTTCATCTGTTGACTTTGACCGTTAACTTTGATATGTTGACTTTTACTTTGACTTTGACTTTTTGCATGTTTGACTTGATTTTCAGATCACGATAACTTCTGCATACGGTGACCATTTTCAAAAAATATATATATGGTCATAATTGGCACAAAGAGCTTGACACAATGGTGCTAGTTTCATTTGATTCCAAGAACTTTGATTTTTATGCCTTCCTGGATCCATTTTGGATCATTCCTCCCCACTAAGACCATTTGGTCCTCCAAAAGGATACTAAAGAGTCACCAAGTGTGGGATAGGTATCCCCACTTGTTCTTTGTCTTTAAAATATTTCATGTGCACCTCTCCCATCATAATCAATTGCATAATAACCATGACAATTGAAAGAATATTGTTAGCCATTTGAAATCGTTCACATCTTACTAAATCCACTACCATTAATGTAGAAAACATTAGAAGTGATAACATAAAAAATATGACTACAAATGAACCAATATGTTTAATGTGCTTGCACGACATTAACTTATCTTGAAGTAAATTATGATTGAACTTCCATTCTACAACCATCTCATGTTCATTCTGAAGATCAACCGCTTTAATTGGCATAATTATAGGTGTATTTCTTGCATAAGCTTCCTTCTTTAATTGTTCCATTGTTATAAGAGATTAATTTCCTTTTATCTAATGAACATTTGCAACATATTCAGTTCCTTCTTTAGTTAAGTGACATTGATTATGTTCCCTGTATAAGATTGCTTTGTGATCATATAAATACGGCCTTCCTAAGACCATTCCACATGTTTCTAGCAGCACCAAATCACATATTACTTCATCCACATACTTAGATGTAATTGAAAACATTAAAATACATTACTTTGTTATGGGCAATTTATGATATTTTCTTATCCAATTTAGTGAATAGGGTTTGTGATGCATCTTAGTGTTTAATACCAATTTCTTAACCACTTCTTCTAAAATTAAGTTAGATTGAGATCCACTATCTATCAATTTTTCGATCTTAGTATGTTTCATTATAACCCTTATATGAAACAATTTACTTCTTGAATCAAAACCATCACCAATTTTACCTGTCAAACCAATTGTTGTGATTTTAAACTCATCATCAAAATCTGATCCCAGATCTGTTAATCGTGTTGTTGTTGCAACTTTTTTCCTCCCTTTCCTCTCTTTGAACCACTTCGATATCTTATCTGGGTGAAATTACCAACAATGCTCATCATCGTGCCCTTGTTTCTTACAATTCTTTCAAGAGAGCTTCTCTTCCTTTAATGTTGCTGAATTTTCTTTCTTCCCATTCCCTTTTCCTTTGCCATCTTTCTTTGAAGATGTTTCTCCTGATACACTAGCTCTGGTTTTTCCTGCTTCAATATACGTTGCTTGAACATAAACCTCATCAAGATTATTAGGTCCAAACATAAATACAATATTACGAATATAAGTAGTAAAACCTCCTATATACTTCATAAGATTTTCTCCTATAGCTAATGGAACATCTAACATCAAAGCCATCTTATGAAATTCATCTGTATATTCCTGCACTAACTGTCATTTTCTTAACTTAAGACTTCTCCATTCAATTAAATCCTTTTCCTTATATGACAATGGATAGAACTATTTTCTAAGTGCAAAAATAAAACTATGCCATGATGGAAAAATCTTACGAACTTGTTGAATTCCATGTTGCATCTTAGTTTTCCACCAGATGAGAGTTGTGCCTTCAAGAGGAAGCGATTCCAATCCGATTTTGGTTGCCTCATATTTGATTTGTTGCACATTACAATATACCTCCATCTGTTTAACCCGGTTATCAAGTTTTGCATCATTAACTTCACCATCATACATAGCTAAAACAAATTTTACATCAAGTTTAAGGAATGGCATATCAGGATTATCTTTATGAGAATGTTTTCTTGAAGAAGTAGTATTTGAACTTGTACTTGAAGAAGAAGAATATGGATATGAAGGAGGTGAAGGAGGAGTTTTAGGAGGGTCCTCTCCTTCTTCACTTTTGTCTTGCTTTGAAGATTCCCCTTGAACCAGTATCTTTCATTCCAAGTAATAATCATACAACACTTTTACCTTCTTTGACATGGCAAATAAAGTCTTTTGCAACTCTCTCTCATTTTGAGAAAGTCCTTATTCTGATGCCATTTTCTCACTTTGATATGTCCTCTTTTTTTATCCAATCTTTGGATCTCCTTCTACAATCTCTCCTTCACCACGAATTAGCTTTTCCCTGGTAATCATGCAAACTCAAACAACCAAATGTCAACATGCTCTGATACCACTTGATCCGAAAATTGATCTTTTAAAAGACTATGGTTAAGTTATGCATGCATTGATTTACCATTTAGGAATTATGAAAGAAATATTAATTAAAGAATGTTGCAGCCATATAAGAAGTGAAAAAAAAAAACATAACACCAAGATTGTTAATGAAGTTCGACACAAGTTTTCCTACATCTCGGAGCCTTTGTCTCAACGGGAAAGGTTCCATATTAATCTTCAATTCTTTAAGAATACAAAAGAAACACTTACATAACAGCTCATCAAACCACCTTTCAGATATGCAACTTTTGGACAGAAACAAACATCACCATTGGATGGAACGGGAAATTATGAGACTTTTGAGTATAAATTCGACTATGCTTGGATCGACAGTTCGAGCTTTGGAGGCACTTTTTTGTTCATCTACTCGAATGCATAAAAAAAATTCCATATTCAGACTCCCCTCGAAATTCTACAAATTTTGAGTATAGAGTAGAACTGCTTTTGAATAGTCACTCGAGGACTCCCCTCAGCACAAATCCCAATGCTACTCCCTGTCAGATCCGTATAGTTTCTATAGTCTCAATTTGCATGAAAAAAAAAACTTAATTTTTCTCGATTTTTGTTCCTAGCTAAATAAGCCATACTATGCAAAATTTAGTGACAGATAGCCGTATTTACTCACAGTTAGCCATATTTAGTGAAATTTAGCCAGATTTAACGAGATTCTGCAAAATTTAGAGGATCTTTGCTAGATTTGGTGGAACCGCCAAACTTGGAGGAGCTCGCCAGATTTGGCCTTCTAGAACGTGCCATGTGTTAGCTCCTCATTGGGCCACATGTCACTTGAACATTGGTCAAGCGATGTCATCCTACCATGTGTCATCCGTACGGCTTCCACGTCATCGTATGGCCCTGCCACATGTCAGTCGTAAGGTTTCCACGTCATTGTACGACCCCACCATGTGTCATCCATACAGTTTCCACGTCATCGTATGACCCTACCACGTGTCATTTGTATGGCATTTCCATGTGTCATCTACATGACTTCCATGTCATCATATGAACTTGCCTTGTGTCACATCCATACAGTGCCACATGTCACCTCCATATGGTGCCATGTGTCACTTCTGTACTGGTCCAAGTCAACCCTGAAAATGCCAAATTTGACTGACACATGTCATCCTTTGGTGATGACATATGTCATGCTAATATCAGCATGATGTACTGATGATGTCATATGTCAACTTTAATCATTGACTTTGATATGTGAACTTTGACTTTGACTTTGACTTTTCTGTTCTAAGACTTTTGCGACCATTGTTTTGATCAGAGAGTTCTTTCAGATTCATCGCATAGGTTTTTTTATTTTCGATGTTTCGGACCAAACTAGTGTGGTCCATCATCAGGAAAGCGTTTGTGAAAAATGAAGGAAAAAAGAATATAACAGGTATATAAATACTTGAAAAGTTTTTTGTAAGGAGCCAACTTATTGAAAATGAAATCAATAATTATAAAAAATTTAGAAATTATAATTGTTTAATTAATTAATTAATTATTTGTTTTAATAATTAATTATTTGTTTGTTTATTAATTTTTATTTAAAAAGAGCCAACTGGACAATGTTTATAAATTAATATTTAGAATTATTCATATTGGCTAGGGTAGGGATCCAATTTTGACTAATTTTCCATCCATCATCTCTGTTTAGATTATTAGGTTGTTTTTCAATTTCG
>ML781699.1:796016-809237 GCA_009831015.1 Picea engelmannii | reverse complement strand
AGTGATTTTAGAGCCAAAAATTCTTCTTTGGTGATATTGTTCTTTGGTGGTTTTACTCTATGGAGAATTACTGAGCAGTCTTGTCTGATTTCTTCTTTAGCATTATCTGGGAGGTTTTTAATACTATTTTCAATGCTACATAATATATCTTCAATAGGAATTTTGCGAGGGGCAATAGCAAAGTTAAGACCTTTTTCTAGTAACCTAGTGGTGTTTTCATCGATGGGATGGGTTGATAAGTTTATTACTAAATTTTTGGGTACAATGGTTTTGACCTGGTTAGTCTTACGTTCAAGGTTGTTGACTTGTTTACTATCGTTATTGGAGATATTAAGGACGAGATTTGGGTTCACGGTATTATTGCAGATCGTGTCGGTGTTGGGTAGACTTATTATTTTAATCTTATTATCATTACTATTTGGTTCGTTTTTACATTGGCTTTTACCGTTGCGGTTGTTTACATTGTTCATTATATGGGCGTTGTTAATATTATTCCTAGTATTTTTTATATCAGGATTGGTTATTTGAATAATGGGGGTGGGGGGATTAATGCTAATAACAGAACTAGGTTCAATATTACTGTGATCAAGATTGTTGTAGCTAACATTGCTGTGTTTTTTATCAAAAATTTTATCAAAATTTTCTATCGGCGTGTCAAAACTGTTTGGTCTGTTATCAAAATCGCATGTAAGTTTGTGGTTATTATCATTGTGGTTCGAATTCGGAATTATTAGCTGATTAATGGAGGTGTGAGGGTTATTATTTATGGCATGGGTATTACCATTATTTTCTGAGTTTGCGTGGGGACAGTTTTGGTCAATGTGGCTGTCACTACAACCATTATTATCGACTGAACACGCGCCAGAGCTGATTCGTTTGTTTACACGCATGTGATCATAGTAGTTTGTGTTATCGTTGCTTGGGGATTTCTGAGGATTAAAGTTGTTATTGTTTTCAATATTAATGTTGTTATTATATATCATAAAACTATTTATAATATTATTTAAATTGTTCTTCTGGGTAGTGTTTATTACGCTGATAGAAGGATTATTAATGTTTTGCAGTTGTGAAGGCTTGGGATCGTGGAGCGTGGGCATAGAGTGTCCATTTTTTTTAGTGTGGGGAGGCAATCCATGTATATTGTTCGTACGTACCTGTTTCTGCACATTTTCTAGACGTGTGAACTTACTGCGTTGTTTGTTTACGGTGATTTCTTCAAATTTCGCAGTTTTTAGGGAGGAGAAGGCATATATTCGTGTCTAGAGAGATGGTTGGATAATATTTGCCAGAGTAGTGTGAACAACGAGAAGTTTGCGTGACAAAATGTCTAATTTAAACCTTGTTTTCTGAATTTCATTCTGGAGTAATGAAATGTTGGCCTTGTGAAAGATACAATCGTTTTTCTTATTGCGAAGTCTATGATTAATTATGGTCAAAATAGGCGTAACATCGGCATCCCTACATCTTTTCAGAAAAGTTAAATCAGATTTCCTTCTCATTACCTGCAAACGCATCCACTCAAATTGTCGGATTTTATCAGCTGTATCATGTCCGTACAGGGTCAGTATTTTTGTTCTAAGACTTTTGCGACCATTGTTTTGATCAGAGAGTTCTTTCGGATTCATCGCATAGGTTTTTTTATTTTCGACATTTCCTGTTATATATACCTGTTATATTCTTTTTTCCTGTTATATTCTTTTTTCCTTCATTTTTCACAAACGCTTTCTTGATGATGGACCACACTAGTTTGGTCTGAAACGTCGAAAATCAAAAAACCTATGCGATGAATCCGAAAGAACTCTTTGACTTTGACTCTTTATTTGTTTGACCTGATCTTCAGTTCGTGATAACTTTTGCATACGGTGTCCATTTTCAAAAAAACATATATGGCTAGAATCGACACGATGAGCCCAATGCAATGGTATTGGTTTCATCTGATTCTGAGAAATTTTATTTTTAGGCCTTCCTGGATCCATTTTGGATCATTTATACATGATTTCTCAAGCTACAATCAGATAGGAATTGTGCATGAAGATAGATACAAAACTACATCTACGATAGAATGGGGAATTTTTCAATAAATGATAATGTTGTCTAGTTTAAAGAACGCACCTGCGATATTTTCAAGAGTAGTTGTTGAGTTTTTAAGGATTTTATTCACAAGTTTCTTGAAGTCTACTTGAATGATTAGACTGTATTTATCTTGTTACGAGATCATGTAGAATTGCTAAGATTGATGTTGGATAAGTGTAGACAACATCATATATCCTTAAACCTAAATAAGTGTATTTTTTGCACACCATTTGGAATATTAGTGGGCCACATAGTATGCAAGCAAGGCTTGATATTTGATCCTACCAAAATTGCAGTTATTATGGACTTCCAACAACCTACATCAGTCAAGAAGCTACGTGCGACATTAAGTCATACAAGGTATTATAGGAAATTTATGAAAGGATACGTCCATATTAAAGCCCCAATGGAAAAAACATTGAAAAAAGATGCAATGTTCCAGTGGAATGATGATTGTCAGAAAGGACTTGAGACACTGAAACAGAAGCTAGTAACTACATCGATATTGATTTTCCCATAATGGAACAAGGAATTTCATGTACACATGGATGCGTCATCAATAGCATTGGGAACGATCTTGTCACATATAGATGATGGAGAGATATATCACCCAATTGCTTTTGCAAGTAGGAAACTATCAACAACAAAGAAAATTTATACCACAATAGAACGTGAGGGATTAGCTATGTTCTACATCCTGCAGAAGTTCATACACTACTTACTAGGCTCACACATAAAGATGTACATAGATCATTCTAAGGTGAGATATATGTTCAACAAGCCAATGTTGGGGGGAAGGATTTACAGATGGATCATATTGTTCTAGGAGTACAAATTCAAAGTAGTAGTAAAACTAGGTAAACTCAATGTAGGACCATATCATTTGTCACACATACTGTCAAGAGAAGAGGCAGGAAACCTGGATGATAGCTTGTCATATGCACAACTACTTTCGGTGAAGATGGTGGATGACTACTTTACATACATTGTACAGTTCTTAAGCACAGGGATGGCCCCCTCAGACATGAAAATCGCACAAAAAAAGCAATTGGTAGTAAAAGATGTAGACTATCAATTAATTGGAAAAATCTTATATAAACTAGGTGCACATTGAGTACTATGATGTTGCCTAGTCGAACACGAAAGACCAACTATATTTGCAGAAGCACACGGAATGATAGCAGAAGGACATTATGCAGGAAAATCCACTACGCATAAGGTCTTATGTGTAGGGTTATGGTGGCCTACATTCCACAAGGATGCAAAGGAATACTATCAGACATGCAAAGTTTGTCAAAGGGTCAGAAAACCCTCTAGAAGGGATGAAATTCCATTGAATCCACAAGTTATATTACCTAATTTGGAAAAGTGGAATATCGAATTCATTGGATCAATAAACCAACCAACAATATTATTAGGGGCTAGGTACACCATTACAAAAAAGAAAATATCTAAGTCAATGGGTAGAAGACACGCCAGTAATAGATTGCAACACAGAAACTACGACACACTTTTTTTTCAAAAACATAGTAACTCAACTTGGATGTCCTCGAACATTGATGAGTGATCAATGGACACACTTCATCAATAAAACCATAGCAGCCTTGGTGGGAGAATTCCAAATCCACCATTAGAAGAGTATGTTGTACCATCCACATGCTAATGGCACATTGGAAGCACTAAACAAAGTCCTCGAGAATGCAATAAAAAATATTTGCAATGTGGGAAGAGATGACTAGCATTTAAGAATCTTTGCAGTATTATGGACATATAGGACAACCATCAAGAATTGGAGAGGACAAAAACCTTTCATCTTGGTATACAGACACGAGGTAGTAATGTTGATGGAATTTATTGTACCAAGCTTGTGCGTCACAACTATCACATATTTATCGGATTCAGGCGCAATACAAGAATGACTATCTGAACTCGTACGGCTTGACGAGAATATATTTTCCATAGGATTGCATCAACAAGTGAAAAAGGAAAGGGAAAAAGTATGGCATCACAGACACATTAAGTCAAAAACATTCCAAGTAGGCAATTTAGTACTACTATATGATATCAAGTTTATGCAACACCGAGGGAAGTTCTGCATGCACTGGTTAGGATCATGTGTGATATAAGAGGTGATAGAGTTAGGTGTTTCATAGTTGGAAATAGTTAGTGGAGTAGCACTCAAAGGAAGGGTGAACGACAGTCACCTAAAACTCTATCAAGACGGTTGGCAAGTTGCAAAATAGGAGGAACCGTGCAAGAAAAATAAATAATATATATATATATATATATATATATGCACATTCCAAATGACAATGGGAACAACACAGGTAGGGGTAACTGCGCCAACCAGGGAAACCTGATGCAAAAATGGTCAAGTATGTAGTAGTAATTGCATCATCCCACACGAAGAGATATTTTTCAAGTATAGAAAATAATGAAATGACAATTATAGGTGTATAAGGACAAGCCATAAAAATAATAGTTATAACAATGCATACATATGCCAGTAGGCCCAGTCACAAATCTGTCATAAAGACAAGGAGTAAAATCAAAACGTCGTCGATACGCATGACTGAGTTGCAGTACACAATGAAAATCTACTAGTAGATTTGGCAATAAAATGCCATTAATGCCAGAAATTGTCACACTATGGCTAGAGGAGCCAAGCAAGAAGGCACAAAGATTAGTGGACAACTGGAAAATAGGGCATAAAATCAATCAGGATTTCCAAACACAAGTTATTGTTACTTAGAAGTTGCAAGAAGGACTTATAGCATAGAGATAGAGTGAAATACAGAGTGGTAACAACTACTAGAGCCGAGTTAAAGACATAAATGGTGCCACCCAAATCCATGGGATCAACAACAATGGTAGGAAGAAAGAGCTACACCAAAGAGGTTGTAGTCGAACCAGACATTGAGGTAACCCTGAGTGCATCCTCACCAAAGTTGAGGTTCCCTCATGACTACATACCACCAAGGAAGGATGAATTCCCACCAGTCACACTGCAAAATAATCTAGATTATATAATGGTGACCCCAAACATTCCATAGGAAGTCATCATTGATGACGATATGTTGTGGAGGGTGCCTCCGCTGAAATATGTTGACCATGACATTACTGACATGGTGAACTTCCCTGAACTTGCACGTCACAAATACCTATAACTTAAAATATATCAAATCACAAAATAGAGCACAAAGTACTCAAGATCCCAGTACAAACAGTCGAGTTAGAAAACCCCAACGTACAGGAGAAGATGCAAGGCCTAAGTCACATGGACTTAGTCGTCTCCCAAATGCTAATGGATTTATTACAAGGTTTACACACCAAGATCACATAGGAATAGGGTTTGGGGTAGACACCGCAACCAACGAGTTGGACAAAGCAGAAGCCAAGAAGGTGGAATTGAAGAAACAATACACCACTACGCTCCAGGAAAAGTGCACAATAGAACAATGAGTGGAACTTGCAAAAAAGGAGAAGACAAAAGTAGAGGGATAGGCAGAGAAAGCTAGTATAGAAAAGAGTGAAGTGGAAGGAATGACTGCCAAATCATTGAAGGAGAAGGAGAAAGTCGAACAGATGCACAGAAAGTGCACGCAACACCTCAAAAACTATACAAGGTGGTCCCGCAAGTATCGATGGTGGTAAAGGCCATATTAGAGGAACAAGTAGAAAATATTAGTGAGGCTATCAAATGCCTTTGCATAGAGATCATGGAGTTGGAAGTGGGTGCAACACCAGGGACACCACCGGAAGAAAGGGCACGAATGGAGTAGACTATGTAGACAGTAGTAGAAAAGATCAAAAGCTAGGAACATGAATGCATAAAGATGTACGATGCAGGCACACGGATCTAGAAAATGCTTACCACCAATCCAAAACTACAATCATTACAAGATAGGCTAAGGAGTAAACATGAGGAAGTACAACATGCCACTTAACATGTGAACACGTTGGCCCGAGCAAAAAGAATTTCAGTGATATTGGCTAACAGGAATTTGTACAAATCTTGGTACAAATGAAGGAAGAATAAAGGAGGAGCATATAGAAGTGGCATCCACTACAAGACGAAGCCATCAGGGTTCTAGAAGAATTAGCCACTGCACAGAGCACCATAAAATTAGCAGCGCAAGACACCAAAACCAAACTTACTCTAGTAATCACGCAAACTATGGAGGATATTGTGGACAATGAGGACGAAATCACATCATCGGTACAAACAATGAAGAACAATCTCTATAAATTCATTGAGGCATGGAAAAACGCGACACAACAAGCCTAAGTGGCTCGAGACGAGCCATAGGTGAGTGTTGGGAAGGAACTTTTGGGAAAAGAAGAGTGAGAAGAGATGAGGTATATAGAAAAGACACAATATCAATAAGATCAAGAAGATCAAGAAAGAAGAGAGAAGAGAGCGGAGAAGATGGGGGACGTGAAAGAACAGCTCGCGCAAAATCTGGGAAAACCAGTCGGGCATGAGTTGTATCCAAATCATAATGATTTTTCACCATCCGAGCATGCGCGGTATCCAACTCATTATGAGCTAGCAAACAAACCTGAAGAAAAGACATAAGATATGTAAAAGACTAGTGAAGTTGGGGATGATGAGAGATTTAAGAACCTCTTAGAGAATTCTTAATTTTGGTTGTTGTTGTAGGATATTGTTTGTGTAAAAAAGCTACCAATGGAAAAAGAGTATTTTGTGTATTGAACATCCATTCTAGCGCAGAGCGTAAGAAGAATGCCATAAATAAAATAGAGAAACATTTTTTTATGGACATAGCCAAGGAGGGGGTGAACTACGGTAACTATGTGTCCAATTGTGTTTTTGAATGCTTATTCATGCATGTATTGTGATAAATCTTTCATTCAATATGGATGAATATTTATCTTTGTTGATACTGTCAATAGATTAATGCGCAATAGTCTTAAGTGTATGTTTAAACACTAAGTGACATAAATATGGACTGATATGCATATAGAATTAAGTAACGAGGATAGGTTAACTAAGATCAAGTGCGCAAAAGGATCTTGTAGGTATTCCAAAGCGTGTCTCCCTTCTTTCCCTCACTATTGTAGAATTTTGGTTCATGTAGTCCCCACAAGGATACCTTGGGTGAGACTTCGCCTCCTTGCGGGCGATGCCGAAAGGGATGGTATCTATTGGGTTTTGTTGGACTAATTACCTTGAACCCAGGGTCTTGAACCTATCCGTCCGTGGGCCAACAACTATCAATCCCAAAAGGCATGCAATAGAGACATAAAAAACACACTTGAGAGAGTTCAATCAAATGTTATATTATCATGTAAGTGTTGGGACATTTTCTTTGATCGAGTTATAGGTTATTTTAAACCCTTTCACTGCATTCACCGTGTTTTTAAAATTATATTAAATGTTAATAATATTATATTTTCTCCTAAGAAAAACCTTGTGTGGAAATCCAATGGATGTTGATGCTTCTCCATATTGGTAGATGACATCCCTACTAAACTCATCATTGTAGACTAATACAACTTATGCAAGGGGATAAAAAATACACCACTATTGGCATAGAAATAGCCAAATGCCTAGCAACATTCTATGACAATTGGTTGAGCTAACCCTTTAGGATTAAAAATGTTTACCTTCATAGATTTCACTGAAAATTTGTTAAGCTAACCCCTTAAACTTAAAACTAAAGCAAGCCATCTAGTGACATGTTAATATTTTCCCATCTCACAAAAAAAAACATATTACAAGTGAGATTTAAACTTAAAAGGAAAAATAATAACAACTTTTCCTCTTAAACATTCAAACTAATCCAAATTAACTTATGTTTGTATAAAATTTAAACTTTAATATTGAAAATTTAAAATTTATTAATGTCAATAATATTTTCTCTTGCTATTAAGGGATTCGCTTCGGCACTATATGATTTTTACTTTCATGATTAACCCACAATGTTAAATCTGAACCCAACTTGAAACTCTCTAGAACTTTCATTTTTTTTTTTTTTAATGCTGTGTAAAATCATCAATGATATTTCCTACTCAGTTCATCCTACTATTAAGGGATTCGCTTAGTCCCTATATGCTTTTTTCTTTCACGATTAAGCCACAATGTTAAATCTGAACCCAACTTGAAAGTCTCTATAACTTCTATTTATTAGTCTCTAAAACTTCCATTTACTTTTTTAAAATGCTCTGTAAAACCAACAAAACAAAGGCATATAGGAGAGGACAGAACGTATATAAAAAGGGAGGGAGGCAATCCGACAAGTAAACCCCACCACCCACAAGGTCGGTAACCTCGTTTTTACTTACATAAATAAACTCATCGCATGTGATCGATCTCTACCCTAAAAATTAGCGTCCTTTCTGAGCTTTCTGTTTTTTTTCCTCAAATAAACCAACAACTGTACCGGGCAATCAGTGGAATAACTTGCCATGTTTTCATGTTTATCTATCCTGCAGAGAGTAAGTAACGGGCTGCAACCATTCCATCCACTGGTGCGTGAACTCTTCAAGGCATTGTTATCTATATATTCCCAGTGAATTATCTTGGGATTTGTTACGTTGTTTTATTGTATGTACGAATCCGTGACCTTGCCGGATATAAGTGAACCACTGGAAGTGTGTTAAAAAAGTCTTTTAGAGTGTTCAGATAGGCTTCGAACTTCGAAAAGACGGTTTTTTTTTTCAAAATATTATATATTTACAATTTTTTTTTAAAAAGATTTAAGATAAAATTTCCAAAAATATATAAATTAATTGTTTGTATATTCATATAATAATAATAATAATTTATTTTTATGTTCACAGCTAAAACCAATCCAGATACTAAATTGGTGTAGGAGACCTTTTCTGTCTAATTACTTCTTTTTTTATGTTTTTTTACAAAAATTGAAATTTTATATACAACATAGTACAAAAGAAAATGTTGGTAGAGGATACCAGCAACAAAATTCCCATCAAAAGCTTACAAAAATGAGTTTGAGATTGATCCTACTTTGCTGATATCTAAGCTTTTAGATTCTATCTTAAAACTATCTTTCTGAAAGATTTAGTTATGCCATGTTTACAAAATTTTGAAGTGCCTTACTGATCTGCTTAAGCTCGTTCTTCCTCTAGTGCTGGGCCTTCCTCTAGTGGGGGATCCAGCGCTACATTCAGATTGGGAAGAATTGGGTCTGCCTTGCTTTCTGTTTCCTTGTTCTAGCTTTGCAATGAAGAGTTGGATGGCCTGGCTTTCAGATTTTCTTTCATGCTTTCGGAATTTGATTTCATCTTGTAATTTATTTATTAAGGTACTATGGTGAGCTAGTGTGTCCAGAGTGAAAGTTACTAGTACCGAAATATACATACCTTACCTCTCTAGATTTGAACTTCCAAAAAAACACGTTCTTAACCATTAAACTCACTAATACCACCATATTTTCTATCCCATTAAATCTTTATCCCGGTGTAATAGCATGCCACCTTAGTTCAGATCACTTTATATAGTTTCCGAAAAAATAGAAACTCCCTAAATTGTTACAGTAAAAAACAGAAAAATAATAAAAGAGCTAAAATGAACTACAGTATTCAAGCTAAGAACAGCAAGCATATCAATCAAGAGACTACACTACAAACTCCGGAACCATTAAAACTTCTGGCCTATTAACTGTTCCTGGACATCCAAAAATTGAGTTGCCTCCGTCACGGTAAAACAAGTTTTCCTGTAACTATGAAGAAGAACAACAACCGCAGATCTTCGCTGCTAACTGCTGCTAAACCTCATGCCGTAACAACTTTTGAATTGATTGGACGCCTGGACGGATAGGTCGCACCGCTTGCAAAGGTCGTAACTGTTTGAAATATCTTAATTAAACTTATGAAGATGCACTGAATAACCTAAATGTCAATTGGATAGACGTGTTAATGATCATTGATATCAACTAGTATTAACAAACAATATGCTTAAACCCAAAATCACTAATCAGCATGTGAGCACTAAAATAAAATACAAAATTTAAAAAGTGCAGCCGTCATTGGCTTTTATTACCCTTACATCAGATATTATTCGGTGATAAGGCTGTATATATATAAAAATAAAATCTAAGGAATATTACTCTTACATTATCTATTATTGGGTCACAAGGTTATAGATTATATATATATGGAATATTGTTTTTACAATAGGGTGGGTGGGTGAGTGAGTGTAAGTTAATGGTGGTTTTTCATGAGATCTTATTGGTAATGTAAATTTGGAAAAACAACAATCTCTTAACTTGGAGGGATTATGCAATGTATTTTTACAATGAATTTGAATATGGTGTAACAAGATGAAAGATAGGAATTGTTTTTCTTGTGTCGTGTATTTGGATAAAAGGACCTTAACATGATCAAAACAATAATTTTTCAGGCTAAAATGGTCTTAACATGATCAAAACAATATTTTGTATAGATAGAATGTATGGGTCTCCTCTAGTGCCGATAGCAAAAATGTAACTCATTTGAAAAAAAGTTATAGCAGAAATAAGAGAGGCGTGTATTCTAGGATTTTGATATAAGTGAAGACAAAAATAAATTAAAAATAGTAAACAATAATATTTAAAAAAAAAAATTCTATATTTGAAATCTACATAACCGACTCTATCTATGTCTATAATTTTATCAACAACTAAATTGTTTAACCTATAGAAAAATAACGCCAAAGACAAAGATATAGAGGGGTAGTCACAAAATGGAGGTTTTTATGAATTTGCACTCCGAACCACTAGGTTTATCATCCCAAACCTAAATCTGAGCCAACCAAGTGAGCATACACATTGTCAATCGCACCGAAAATTTTTGAATTCAACCCAACACACACACGCTCTAGGAACGCGTGAGCTCTCCTAAAAATAATTTCCTTCATTCTCTATCTTTGTCCTCCCTCTCCTACATATATCCCCCCTCTCTATCTCATTCACTCTCCCTCTCTACCCCCCCTCTTTATCTCCCCCTCTCTCCCTCATACTCCTATACATGGTAAGACCTAGACATGGAAAAATTTAGACATCACAAGGCATGGAAAGACCTAGAGCTACACCTTACCTTGACATGACTCAGACTCTCACACCCTCTCTCTCTCTCTCTCTCTCTGCTCCTTTGTCCCTCACTCCCCTCTCTCTTCCACCTCTATTCCACCCTTTCTTTCTCTCCTCGTTATTAGTCTCATTCTCACTCTCTCTTCCCCTTGTTTCTCTCTCTATTCCTCCTCTTTGTCTCCCTTTGTATATCCCCATTCCTCTTATTCTCTTGCTACCCCCCTTCTATGTCTCCTTCTCTGCTCCCCCCTCTCTATCCCCCCTCTCTTTCTCCCTCTTGTCCCTCTCACAATCTGTCTTTACCCCTCCTCTTTGTTTTTCTCTGCCCTGCCCCTCCTCCCTCTTTGTCTCTACCCATCCTCTTTGTCTTACTCTCTCCCCCTCTCACACTCCCACACTCTCTCTCTCTCCTCCCCACCTATGCCAATATCTCTCCTCTATCGCTCCTACATCTACCCCTCTCTCCTAAATTTACCTCTCTCTCTACACCCCTCTCTATTTTCCTCTCTCTCCCTCTCACACTCTCACACACTCTCTCTACTTCCTTACTATGCCTTTCTCTCTTTCCCTCCCACACACACTTTCTACCCCCGTATATGTCTTCCTCTCTCTCCATCCTACACTTTAACACACTTACTTTCTACCTCCCCTTGTTGTCTTCCTCTCCCTCCCTCCCACACTCTCACACATACACTTTCTACCCCCCTGTATCTATTCCTCTGTCTCCCTCCCACACTCTCTCACACACATTTTGTATCCCTCATATATGTCTTCATCTCTCTCCCTCCCACACTTTAATAGACTCACGCTCTACCTCCATCCTGTATCCCCCCCATTATGTATCCCCCATTATGTATCCCCCCCCCCCATTATGTATCTACCCATTATGTATCTACCCATCCCCATTATGTATCCCCCCCTTCCCCTCACTCTCTCTCTACCGGTTCTCTTTGTCTACCTCTCCCTCACTCTCACACACTCAAAAATATCCTTTTCCAATCCCCCTCTCTTTCTTGCTCTTCCCCCCTCTTACACTCACACATTCTCTCTCTACCCCCTCCTCCCTCTATCTATCACGCTCCCTCTCATTATCTCTCCTCTCTTTCTCTTCTACATCTCCCACCTATTTCTCTCTCTTGTTTTTGTTAGTCTCACTCTCACTATATCCCCCTCCCCCTCTCTCCTATACTCTCCCCCCATTTCTCTATTTATATCTCTCTATCCCCCCTTCCATCTATCTCTCTCCTTCCTCTTACACTCAGTCTCACTCTCTCTCTCATTTTTTTTACTCTGTCTCTCTCTCTCCTCTCTTCCCTAGTTCTACCTCCCTCTCTCTATCCATCTAAATGCGAGGCATGTCTCATAATGAATAAAGGATAATGTTCAATACATAAATTTAGTATTTCATGTAAGGTGAGTGTTAATTTTTTGTTCTTATTCCAATGGATTACTTATACGAGTACTTATATGAGAATGACCATGACATAGACCATGAACTAGACCTAGACCATCACCTAGACCCCCCTAAATCTATCTAAGCCTACATATAACCTATGCTCTACCCTTAACCCCATGAAAACCCATTCCCTAAGTGAAATATTCCTATACCTTTTTTTTTATAATGATATTTTATGGATATGACCGTTCACCTATGGTTTAATAATGATCTCACATGATTTAATGATGATTACATTACATTGATTTTTATTTTTTATTTTATTATAAGAATAATATTATAGTTGATTCAATATTATTTATTCATAATCAATGTTTCAATCCCTCCATATATCCCGCCTCTCTGACTCTCTCCCTCTTTCTCTCTCCATCCATCGATTTCTCTCCCTCCTTCCTTGTAGTGTCCCCAAGGCCGAGCCCCGTTACAGATCATGTTATATGCAAAAGAATTGTAAATATGTTCTATAGGCTGGTGAGCCAAGTTTTGAATAAGTTGTAGGCTTATGAGTTTTGTTAGGCCAGGGGAGCCTAAGTGCTGAAGGCCAGGAGCCTGTGATATACTTGTATGTATGCAGGTCAATTAATAAAATGTACATACCGCCAGTGCAGACCGACCACGATGAAAGAGTGATGGGGG
>ML781699.1:773487-788693 GCA_009831015.1 Picea engelmannii | reverse complement strand
TTGTGTCTGTTCCTGAGAAATTCCGTGTGCGCATTTCCTGAACCAGAATTCCCTGTGCTGAACTCGAGTGAGATCATACTGTGATTGTCGAGCCAGTGTTGGAAGCATTTGGTCTGTGTTTCCTGTGGATTGTTGTAACCGCAGAATACTGGACTGTGTGAGGCTTGTTGGCCTGTGAGCGACCCCTCCAGGTGAGGGAGTGCGCAGGGGAAGAGAAGAGGACTCTTGGAAGGAATCCCTGTAGCTGCCTTAGAGCCCAGAGAATTCCGGTCCGGTCTGTTCCTGTAACCCAACGTAAGGGAGACTGGCAGCCGAAGGACTGTCCAGGTGACAGAGAAGGTGCACTCTTCTGAGGTGGAACAGGCATGTGGGGAATGAGGGTCTGTGTGCAGTGAGCGTGGGAGATTCCTGGGAGAGATTTTTTTTCCTGTTGAATGTGTATGTGTTGTCTTCCCTGTAACCTCAGCCTGAGTCTAGATTCCTTTCCTTGGGGTGGATCTCGGTCCCAGCTCGGGGGTGACCCACTGTTGAGATGATGAACAGTGTGGTCTATGGCTAGGAGGTTCGTGGGAAGCCTGCACTTGGTTGGTGATTTCTATAGCTGTTAAAAGATAAGTATATTGAATTATGCTTTAATCATGTTGAGCATGACTGCGCTGTTTATGTATCATGTTTTCCGCTGTGTAAATGAATTAATGATGAATGATATGGCTTGTTTAATTATAGCAGTACCCATATATTTTACTCTGAGTTTTAAGTGTGTTTAATTGTGTTAAATGCATTTGCTTATAAAACCCAGTATGAATTCTGTATATAATTCCATGTAAGGAATGATGAACTGAGAGGTTTGGAAACCTGGGTAGTGAATGGATACACTACAAATTGGTATTTGAGCAAATTGGTACACTACATTCCTCCCTCTACCTCCCCATCCGCCTCCCCATCCCCCTCCCTTCTCTTTCTTCCCGCCCCTCCAAGTATCCTCCTCTCTCTCTATGTCTCTCTTCTCCTTTCTCTTCCCCTTTGTCCCTACCTTCCACTAGCTAAACCCTCTTTGTCTCCTACATCTACCACCTCTTTCTCTCTCTCTCTTTTTTGTTAGTCTCACTCTCACTCTATTTCCCACCTCTCTCTCTCTCTAACTCCCCATCTTGGTCCTCCTCTCCCACCCGATCACACTCTCAAACAATCCATCTATATCCCATTCTATTTTTACCTCCTACATCTAGCCCCCACTCTCTCGCTCCTTCTATCCCCCTCTCTCCCCGACACTCTCCACACTTCTCTCTTTGCATCTATTTAACCCCCATTCCCTCTTTTTCCCTCTTCCTCTCACTCTCTCACTCTCTACCCCCCCTCTCTGCCTCCTTGTCCTGTTACGATATTTAGACACTTAGGAGCTAGTTAATATCTACTTGGTATAATGTATCATTGGGTAAAAGTGTGTTTCTTAGTGTGTTTCTTTATTATGCATTAATATGCATTTGTAGTTAATAAATTCGACGTTCACGATATGTTCTCGACATAGAGTGATCCAATGGTTCATATTCTCCTTGATATTAATGGCTACATTGATCTGTGGCTTAACACCGGATTGGTCCATGATCTCTATTTAAAGACCAGGGAGTTTCATTTGTCGATGATCGATTGTGATAAACTATCTTGTAAAATCCCTCTGTAATGTTTTTCTTTTTCATTAATAAACCACTCTGAGTGGCCACGTTGGATGGGGCTATGGATATTTCCCCATAGGGTTTTTAACACATCAAAACATCGTTGTGTTGATATTTTATCTAGTTTTGTGAGTGATTACTGAAGGTGTTCATACTCTGTTGGAATACATGTGTTTTCAAACATGGTATCAGATCATGTTTGAAGAACCGCTTCCATTGTAGATCGAGATCGTGAAGTCGAGTTTCATCATCTCCATTTTCTGCCATTACTGAACATTTATAGGCTAACAAGACTGTTTCATTGTGTCTAGAGCACTCATTTCAGTCATAATCATTTTTGTTTCACTCGAATAGGTTTATGTTTTCCCAAGATATGACCATTTCAATCAGATCTGGAGGTATAAAGCCTGAATATGCCCTTTTTAGAAAAACTTGTAGAGTATTAGTTCAGTTTTATATTGTTTTCTTCCTGGTTGCTAATCTTTTAGATCTACGTATTTTCTTTTCCCCACGCCCCATGCGATCTAAAAAATAAATAAATATATAGGAAAATGTGCATTTTCTGGATAAGCTAACCGAGATCTAACTCTTGTTGTCATCGAGAAGAAAAACAATTTTCTTGTGTGAAAAGAGATTTTAATGAGCATGCTCTCCACGACTGTCTTCAACAACAACAAAGAACAACAAAAATTCTCCTTCTGAACAATACAATGTGTTTTTCTAGCTCACTTGGTCAAAAGTTTCCTTATTAAGTAAGAGGTCTTGAGTTCAAGTCTCTTTTTTGTTACATTTTTTAAAAAAGTTCATGCATCCATTGTAAAGTGTATTTTACTTCAAGTATAAAATTGAATCACTATAAGTAGCTTTAATATTTTTTTTTAAAGTTATTTATTCAAATTTATTTTAGAAACTAACTTCATTGTAAAAGTGATCACCGCTTCTTTTCATAAAAGAGGGTCACTTCATAAAGCAACTTATTTGTAAAAGTGAGAGCATAAATTTCACATATGAAGTCTATTTCCAGTGTCGTTTTTTTTAAACTGCCTAATTTTTTGAGATATTTCCATCCATGTCATTAGTTTCAGTTTTTTAAATCCATGTTTTCTACATATTTAATATTTCTTCTTCCAATGATCTTTTGCTTACCAACACCAACTACTTACAATGGAAATCCCATATGGAGGATTTATTAAGAAGTAAAGGCTTGTACCGGATTACCCTAGGAAAGGAAAAAGAACCCACTGATGATGAAAATAAAGACAAATGGGATAATAGGAATGGTGAAGCACATGGACTCATCGAAATGTCCATCTCTCCTGATTTAAGGTTCCACCTTCAAGAAATTGATGACCTTGACTACGTTTGGAAAAATCTTTAATCTATGTTTGGTAAATACAATATTATTCAAGAACATTAGTTAGAAAATCAGATATTGACTTTAATTCATATGATTTTTCTTGCATTGAATACTATCTATCTAAGTTTAAAACACATAGAATTTTATGTGAAGAGTGTACCATAAAGCTGGAGGAAGAATGTTGCATCTATATTATTCTTTCTAATCTAGGTAGTGCATATTTTATTTTCGTATCTACCTTTTATGTCATGAGAGAGGCTCTAGGGAAAGCTTATCAAAAACCCACTCTTGATTCATTTTTTGATGCTTTGGTTAAAGAGAAATATAAGCTTCTACAACTTGGAGTGATCAACACTACAAGTACCTCCAATAAATCCTTAGTCTCCCAGTAGAAAGATAAACCCAAGAGTCCCAAGAAGCAACATCTTCCCCATAACAACAAGAAAAACAAGGGCCCCAAACCCACTCAGACAACTTCATGTCCTAATGGTGAAAAATGAGCAAAATCTCAAACAAGAAGACTGATAGACATTTCACCTTTTGTGGGAAAGATGGTCATGATGAGTCCAAATGTTTCAACAAGATGGCAGTTTTAGAAGAAGTGATGAAGAAGCAAAACATAAGTATTGATTCTACTTCTTCTTCTTATTCTCATGGATATCCACTTTCTGCTTCTAGTTTCTCCTTCAATGCAACTTCTACTTCTTCTTCTAATGAGTGGCTTATTGATTTTGGAGCATCTTATCATATGGCTAAGGATAAAGCCATATTTTCTACTCTATATTAATGTAACAACAAGAAAATATGTGTTGGTGATGATAGATCTCTTAGTGTTGTAGGATCTGGAACAATTCAAGTAGATAATGGTCATTTCAATGATGTATTATGTGTTTCAATCCATTCTTCTAACCTTCTATCAGTATATCAAATCACTCATTCAGGTGAAGGTAAAACCATAGAGTTTTCACCTCACCAAGTTGTAATCAAGGATCTAAAAGATCCTAAGCATGTTCTTCCATCTAGAATTGTTGTTGATATTACCATGTTGTACAAGTTTGAAAACTTTGCGTCATCATATTTTCCATTAGTTTTTGTTGCTCATAGCGATGACATGAGAAAAATTTGGCATGAGTGGATTGGTCATCTAAACTATCTCTCATTGCAACAACTATGTAATCAAAAAATGGCGACTGGTATTCCTCTTGTTTCATTAAGTGATGATGTTTGTGTTAGTTGTGTTCTCGACAAACATCATCAGGATAGTTTTGAAAAATGTACCTCTCGGAATGCCTCGGTCCCTTTGCAGCTTGTTCACAGTGACTTGTGTGGTTCACTTTATTCTCCTTCTTTTTCTGGGTACAAGTATTTCTTAACTTTCATTGATGAATTTTCCATATCTTGGGTTTACTTCTTAAAACTTAAGAGATGACTTTTTGACAATTTTCTGGCCTACAAGACCCTTGTAGAAAACAAATATGGACATCAAATTCAAAGGTTAAGAACAAATAATGGAGGCAAATATGTGAACACTAATTTTACAAGTTGCTACACTACATAGGGCATCCAAATGCAACACATTGTTACATACATACCATAAAAAAATGGTGTTGCTGAGAGAAAGAACCAAACATTAAAAGAAATGGCTAATTGTATGATCCAATCTAAGGGATTAAGCCTAAAGTATTAGGAAGAAGTCAGCAACAGTGAAAATTACTTAGTAAATCACACTCCCACAAAACCCTTTAAAAATATGATACCAGAATAAGCATGGACTAAAATTAAACCAGATGTAAGTCACGTCTGTGTATTTGGAAGTATAGTATGGGATCACATTCCTTATGAGAAAAGGAAAGCATGACAGCCTAAAAGTGAGAAGTGTATATTTTTTGGTTATTCTGAAGATGTTAAAGGTTACATACTTCTTCAACCACATTGTAATGAAATTATTATTAGAAGAGATATTAAATTTGATGAAAATCTCTTAGACTGCGAGCCTAATTCGATGATTGTTCTTTCTTTGGCCTGTGATCCATATTTGGTGTTTGTGCCTTCTTATGCTCCTATTATGGTTTCTTCCTCAAATGATGATAGTGAGGATGAAAATCCACCTTCTCCTGCTCGGATTCCTCTAGATGAGTCCATTCAACCTGAACCAACACCTACACAACTGCTTCCTAGATGGGTCCATTCAAGACAAGAAGCAGTTAATGATCTTTTTAGTGATCCTTCATATCAACGTTGAACACATTGTCAGTTCTAGCAAGCCTCTTCTCTTTTGTCTCAAGTTTCATAGACTCATGATCCAAAGACATTTGTAGAAGCTTCAGGTCATCTAGATTGGGATACAACAATGAATTTAAAAGAGTATCGTTCTTTAATGGAAAACGATACTTGAGATCTTGTACCTCTTCCAAAAGGAAGAAAACTTGTCATATGTAAATGGGTATACATAACTAAGAATGTATCATATGGAAGTATTGAAAGAAACAAGGCTCAGTTAGTTTCCAAAGGATTTTCCCAAGTTGAAGGAATTGACTATAATGAAACCTTCTCCCCTATAGCCAAAATGAATTCCATCTTCCTTTTTCTTTCCCTTGTTGCCTCACATAAATGGGAGGTCCATCAGATGGATGTTAAATCCTCCTTCTTGCATGGGGATTTCCAAGAATAAAAATACATCAAACAACCTCCTGGATATGTTCATAATGACTCTAGCCATGTTTTTCTCCTTAATAAATCTCTTTTTCTCCTTAAGCAAGATCCCTGAGCTTGGTATTCCAAAATGGAAAACTTTCTTATTGACACTGGATTTTCTAGATGCCATTATGATCCTAATTTGTATATCAAGAAAGTAGGAATCCATATCATAATCCTTTTACTTTCTATTGATGACCTTATCCTTACTGGTAGTGACTAAAAGCTTTCAAAACATGTGAGAACTAGCCTTAAGTAGAAATTTTAAATGACGGACTTAGGAGTTTTTCACTATTTCCTTGGCCTCCAAGTTTTCCAAACCAATGAAGGATTTTTTCTTTCCCAGTCTAAGTATGTTTGTGACCTTCTTCGTCACTTTTACATGGAAGATTGTAAACCAACCCCTTCTCTCCTCCCGTATTAATTCAAGCTTTCTTCCACTTGTACTTCTCCCAAAGTTGATGCCACCTTGTACCACCAATTAGTTGGTAACCTCTTATACCTGACTCATACCCATACTGATATTTCCTTTGTTGTTGGTATTTTTTCCTGGTATACACAAACACCCCATGAAATTTGTTAGAAATAAAATAAAAGGATACTTCGATATGTTCAAGGTACAATCAGGTTTAGGATATATTACTATTCAAGGGGGGCTCCTTTATTGGTTGGCTTCACTGATTCAGATTGGGCCGACGACCCTGATGATCATAAGTCTACTGAAGTTTATGTTTTTAGACTTGGTTCAGGACCCTGTAAGAAACAACATGTTATTTCACTTTCTTAAACAGATGAAGAGTATTGAGCACTAGTAAATGCAAGTCAGGAAGCCTTGTGTCTTCGACATATCCTTTCAAAGTTTGGATTCGAGCAATAACATTTGACCAGCCTTTGGTGTGACAATCAAATTTCCATCAAGCTCACCAAATACCCAGTTCAACATCAATGCAACAAAAGCATCGAGCTACACATGCACTTCATCAGAAATCTCATTCATGATCAAGTTATTGAAGTGATAATTTTCCCTACAGAAGATCAAGTTGCAGACATTTTCACAAAGTATCTTACATAAGTGATTTTTTCCAAACTTTGATCTATGTTAGGAGTTCAGGAAGTTTCCATTAAGGGGGGATATGCTCTAATGCCTCCTTCCTTTTCCTATTTTGTCACTATTGTAAATCCTTCAATCATATCCAAATTTGTTCTTAAGGGGGGATGTTAGTATATTTAGACACTTAGGAGTTAGTTAATATATACTTGGTCTAATGTGTTGTTAGGTAAAAGTGTGTTTATTAGTGTGTTTATTTAGTATGCATTAGTATGCATTTGTAATTATCAAATTCGATGGTCATGATATGTTCCCTACATAGTACAATCCAACGGTTCATATTTTCCTCGATATTAATGGATACATTGATCCATGGCTTAACACCTGGTTGGTCCATTCTATCTATTTAAAGAGAATGGAAGGTCATTTTCCAGTGATCGATTGTGAGAAAATTTGTTGTAAAATATTTCTATAATCTTTTTCTTTTGCATTAACAAACTGCTCCAAGTGGTCATGTTGGCTGGGGCCATGGATGTTTCCTCATAGGGGTTTTACCATGTCAAATCATTGGTGTGTGTTGGTTACTAAATGTGTTCTTCCTTTGTTGGAATACTTGTTTTCTCGAACATGTCCCTCACTCTCGTTTTCTTCCTCTCTCCCCCTCTCACACTCTTTCTTCCTCTCTCTGCATCCCCCCTCCCTACATTGCAAGGAAAGAAATGTCCTTGAGCTAGACATGTCAAGACCTAGACCTAAACCTTGACATAACAATACCTATACATGGAAAGGCCTAGAGCATGAACTAGACCTATATGATGACCATGATTTATACCATGACATAAACCTAGACCATGACCTATAACACAACATAGAGCTAGAGCTAGATTTAGACGATGACCTAAAGGTTGACGTAGACCATGACCTATACCATGACATAGAGATATATATAGAGTTATAAGATGACCTAGATATTGACATAGACTATGACATACACCCTACATACTCTCATTCTCTCACTCTCTACCCCCCATACTATCACTCTCTCACTCTCTAATACCCCCCTCTCCCTATCCCTCACTCTCTTTTTCTTCCCCTCTCTCCCTCTCACACTCACTTTCTTCCTCTCTTTGTGTCCCTCCTCCCTACATCGCAAGGAAATAAATGGTCTTGACCTAGACATGTCAAAAAGTAGACCTAAACCTCCACATAGAAATACCTAGACATGGAAATACCTAGAGCATGACCTAGACCTATACGATGACCATAACGTAGATTATGACATAGGCCTAGACCATGACCTATACCAAAACATGGAGCTAGATCTAGATTTAGACAATGACCCGGATCTTGACATAGACCATGACCTAGACCACAACATAGAGATAGATCTAGATTTAGACATTGACCTAGACCTTGATTTAGATCATGACCTAGACCCTCCTAGATCCACCTAATCCCAGGCATAAATTATACTCAATTCTTAACCCTCTCTACACCTAAGCCTTGAGTTCACTATGCTTATACCTTGTGTACAACCCTTGCACCCACATCACCCACATATTGGTTCTATAACCATTGCTCTATCCTTGAAAACGCTTTTAATGCTAACCCCTTAGGCCTTAGCTGTCCCCATACCACTATACATATTTATTCATAAAGATGTTTGGTGTATAGTAAATGTTATATTCATTGCATTAAGAGTGTGCACGTGCTCCTATGACTTGACCGAGTTGTATGTGTTGGTCATTTATGCTCAACAGGAGCACACACATGTTTCTAGAATTCATCTATGCTTTAGTGCGCACTTGTTCCAGGAATGCGTACATGTTCCTATTGGACATTTTTGGGTGCCAAGCACACCCCACCTCATCTGTCCCATGGCCGAAAAAATATGCGACAACTTCATAAAAAAATAGCTTGTAGAGATAGGTTTTACGTATTTTAGTGTTCTTGTTAGATTCATAGATACCTTTGTGCTATTGCTAGACCATTGTAGGAAAATTTGGAAGACAAAATTTTCAACTGCAACTAAAATTATTGTTTGTATATATTTGTGTCTTCTTGGAATTGGAAGACAAATTTGTCCAAGTGCAATTGGAATTGTTGTTTGTATCTTCTTGTGTCTTCTTGGAATTGGAAGATGAATTTGTCCAAGTGCAATTGGAGTTTTTGTTTGTATATTCTTGTGTCTACTTGGAATTGGAAGAAAAAATAGTCCAAGTGCAATTGGAATTATTGTTTTTATGTTCTTGTGTCTTCTTGGAATCGGAAGACAAATTTGTCCAAGTGCAATTGGAATTCTTGTTTGTATCTTCTTGTGTCTTCCTGGAATTGGAAGACAAAATTGTCCAAGTGTAATTGGAATTGGAATTGGAATTATTACATGTGTCTTCTTTTGTAATACAAAACCGAATTTCTCCACTTGGTTGTTCCTTATTACATTATACAAAGACAAATTTGTGGTGGGTTTTTGGAAGCCAAATTTTATCTTTAAACATGGGAAACCATCGGATTCGAGAAAGAAAATCCTCAAGAAAAAAAAAACAATCGAAAAGGTAGAAGAAGAAAGAGAAAAAAAAAACTTATGTATGTCAAAGCATAGGCTTTCAAAAGAGGGAAATTCAATTTCTAGTGGGATAAATGCCACTATTGTTTCTCATCTATCACAAGAAGCAAAGTGCAAGAGTTCAATAAAGATAAATCCAAATAATATCTCATCAAGACAAATTTTTTGTGGATGACCAGATGATGTAGGATTTTCTTGGAGTTAATTATACAATGGATGAAATTAGAGAAGCAACAGGTGTACGACATTGTGTTGAAGAAGGTCCTATGGTGCAATCTCTTTTTGGATAGTCAAATGTTCCAAAAACTAGATAAACCCATGTCCACTCTCCTCCCACAGTTGATCCATCAGTGATTGAAGGGGATAGAACTGCAACATTGTTAACTCCACAATAGAGAGGTCAAGAGTACAAGAATAGGGGTTCATCATCTCTACCTAGATTGAGAACTATGAGTAGAAGAAATACTAAATACATTCAGGTCGATGAAATTGGTCTAGCATCACTTGTAGGTAAGTTACCTAACTATACTATTCCTTATCACTCTTATAAAATCATTCAAGAATATTTTGAACCAAAATATGATGATGTTAAATGTCAATTATTTTTATCTTTGTTAAAATATAGAAGTTTCACTGATGTTAAGAGAATTTTAGGCATTAAAATAGTCAAAAGTGTAGAAAAAATTCATAATATTGTTAGAAACCTTGTATATGATTTTCAAAGAATTGGTAATAAGTCTCTTTATAAATACCGCAATGCAACCCAACATGTCTTTTCCTAGTTAATTGTTAGCAAGATCACAAGAAAACATTGTTTTCTACAACAAACCTCTCACCTCTTGAAATGCAATGTCAAAAACCTTAGAAATTATTCTCATGGATGAGATAGCCTCGACACAGGTGCCCCAACATATCTGTGGGCCTTCACTTGGAGGCTACCTAGTTTTGACATGAAGTTAATTAGAGTGATTAAGGGACTAGTTCAGGATTTCTGGAATGAGAACATAAGGCCTTCTTCCAACCAAAAAAATGTACTAAAATTGATAAGGGTGTCTACTGACCATGAAAAACCCCATATTAAACATTTTCTTGACATTACATAGACATAATTGTATGAGAGATTCAGAACAATACATAGTGAAATTGACTTAGGCCAAAGATCTTTTCATAAATGCAAGTCTTGGTATGTTCAAATAAACACAATTCATAACACATGTTTTTGTAGATATGACATTGAGTATGGTTATTATTATGACACACACACACACATACATACATACATACATACATACATACATACATACATACATACATACATACATACATACATACATACATACATACATACATACATACATATATATATATATATATATATATATATATATATATATATATATATATATATATATATAAATTTTCGCTTAACACCCTTTTGTAGGAATGCCCAGTTATATTGTCATTATTGTCATCTAGATACTTTATTCACATCATCTTGTGCACAAGGCTAGAGGGTTTTACATTTTATCAAAAAACATGCTTAGATGGGACATGCCCCAGGTGCAGTGGAATGACATTATTGAGAAATTGCATCCATGTAATAAATGAGTATGGATTAGGGAGGAAGGAGGTTTCCTTGCAAAGATTTAAATATGTGACATATGATATTGATGGAGGACATGAAATAAAAAATACACAACTGGTTACTTCCCAAGTATGAGTTTCTGACTTCATGAAGGACTTCGTCGAAAAGACATGACATTATGTTCAACATGTCCATGTGGCTTGATGGAAGGACAAGCATTTTAGAATATGAAAAGATACATTTCCTATTGGTACTGTGTTATCAATGGTTGACTTTGTTGATAACTACACCCTTAAACTGTAAAATGAGATTCAAATCCAATATTCTCACTCAAAGAAGGTCAATATAATGGTACATATCACATACAAACATAAACATGATAGTAATGAACAAAAAAAAGTTATATTGAAAGAGTGTCACTTCTACATAAGCAATGATCAGAGACGTGACTTGTCCTACGTACAACATTCTATTCATTTGTTCTAAAATCACCTTAAGGAGAAGAACATACATATGGATCAACATTGGATTTGGTCATATGGTTGAAGAAGGTGTTAAATTATGAGTTTGATTTCTTATGCAGATTAATTCTTTTATTTTCTTCAACACTTTGATTCCATCTTAATACACTTCAACAATACCAAATCATAACCAAATAGCAATAACTATGTAGATAAGTAAGCATGCACATCAACAAAACATATACCTTGGGGAAACCTTGTACAGGGAGAAAAACCACAGCAAACGATATTCGTTTATTACATTAATAATGTATGATCACTTACAAATATCCACCATTAATTTTCTTCTCTTAAAGAGATTTCCAAAATGACTCTGACCTAACAAAGACCTAAGAGACCTTGCTGAAATACACCTCTGATATGCTCCCTCTATTGTTGATATACAACATTGATATGTTGTTTATATATGCCTTTGATATGCAACCTCTATTGCTGATATACAACACTGATATGTTTCTTTTTTATGCTTCCTCTTTATCACTGATATGCTCCTCTATTGCTTCTCCCTTAACCTGCATATCAAAATTGTGTTGAAGAGAGGGGTCGACATATGCTTATATAGGCTGAAGAGGAGAAGAGGAGAGACTCGAAATAATAACTTGTTTGCATGATTCAATCATAACTGAGCTTCATACTTTAGTTCAAGCTTAGAACTAGACTTGAGACTGGTATGATTTAGTTTGAAAATAGAAATAGACTTGAGACCTTAGTTACAACTCAACATTACACTTTAGCTTGAAAATAGAACTAGACTTGAGACTGGTATGCTTTAGTTAAAAAAATAGAACTATACTTGAGACCTCAGTTACAACTAAACATTACACTTTAGTTCAAAAATAGAACTAGACTTGAGACTTCAGTTACGACTCAACATTACACTTTAGTTCAAAAATAGAACTAGACTTGAGACTTCAGTTAAAATTCAACATTACACTTTAGTTCAAAAATAGAACTAGACTTAAGACTTCAGTTACAACTCAAAATTACACTTTAGTTCAAAAATAGAACTAGACTTAAGACAACAGTTACAACTCAACTCTTTACAAGGCGATTTGAAATTCTCTTCATGGTGGATAATGTTACATGTGCCAATGCACTAGATCAATACATTTATATCATTTTCAATATTAGGAATATTGTTTGTTGCTAGCTCATAGGAATTTTATATTAAACCTAACTTTTTCTAGATGACTTGACTTTTTCTCATGGCTCACAAGGCTTAACTAGGCTCACAGAGGTTTTACGTTCCCCCTAATTTTTGCACTAGTCTGTCTATGCTCAAAGAGGTTGTACGTTCCCCCTGACTTTTGTACTAGACTATCTATGCCCACAGAGGTTGTACGTTCCCCCTGAATTTTTCATTAGTCTCACATAGCATCTTGTTCATACTGACTTTTGGTTTGACTCACAGATGTTGTACGTTTCCCCTGGTGTTTTTCAATACCTCACAAGATTGATTGATTCTCCAAATATCCCTGGCTAGCCTCAGGGTGGCCCATATGACCTCTCATTGGAGAATGACTATCGATGCTGCCAAATTTAACACTCCCTCTCAGTGAGGGAGTCATTCTCGGCCACACCAAGCTTGCCTCTCAATTGCACAAACTGTCTCAAGGTTAGAGGCTTGGTGAGGATATTAGCTACCTGCTCGCTCATGGCTATGTACTATAACTTTACAGTTTTTCTCTGGACCAAGTATCAGATGTAGTGGTACTTCATGTCAATCTTTTTTGACCTGTCATGAAATACTAGGTTATCTATCAATTTTATGCAACTTTTATTATCATAGTGAACCACTGTCGCCTCAAGCTTGTCTCCAAACAACCTAGAAACCAATTTTCTGAGCCATACTGCTTCCTTTCTAGAATCACTTGTTGGAATGTACTCAGCCTCTGTTGTACTATGTGCAATGGATCCCTGCTTCTGGCTTGACCAAGAGATCATAGCAGATCCTAAAATGAAGCAGTCTTTGGAAGTACTCTTTCGATCCAATGGGCTTCCTGCTGAGTCAACATCTGCATACCCATGCATAAATAAACCATCGGTGGATGTATATCTCAGACCATAAGTAATGGTCCCTCTGAGATATCTCAAGATGTGCTTTGTTGCCACCCAATGTCTCTGTCTTGGTTCAGTCATGAACTAACTCATTTCAATCACTACATAGCATATATCTAGCCTAGTGTGGATCATGTACATCAATGATCCAATAATCTACCTATACATGGTTGGATCCACCAAATATGAACCTGTATCATAATCATGTAGCTTCCTCAGGTTGGTAATCATTGGGGTAAACATGGATTTTCAATCCATCATACCAAGCCTTTTTAGTATATCCACTATTTATTTTCCTTGTGCCAGAAATATCTCGCCCTATCGTTGCCATAATTCCAATCCTAGGAAGTAATGCATCAAGCCTAAGTCTTTCATCTTGAATTTTATGGTTAGATTCCTCTTACACCAGGCTATTATCCCTTCATTTCATGTTAGAAAGAGATCATCAACATACAATATTAGTATAACAAGTTGGTTACCTCTTACCTTGAAGTACAAATTTGCATCACCATCACTTTTCTAAAATCCCAGGCTTTTAAGAAAGCCATCAATCCTATCATACCAAACTCTGGGAGCCTGCTTAAGACCATACAAGGCCATCCTTATCTTGCATACATGAGTTCCTTTGTTATAAAGTACAAAACCATCTGGTTGTTCCAAAAATACCTCATGTTCAATCTTTCCATTCAATAATGTTGTTTTTACATCCATTTGATGTAGCTTACAACCAAGAACGGGAGCTAAAGCAATAATAGTTCAAATGGAGGTATAACTAGCTACAAGTACAAAAGTCTCTTCTTAGTCGATTCCTTATTTCTGAGTGAAGCCTATGACTACAAATATTTCTTTGAACGTTTCCACACTTCCATCAGCTGTATGTTTGATATTATAGCTCCATTTGGAAGAAACCATTGATTTGTCTTTTTGCCTTGACACAATGTCCCAAACATTATTCTTTATAATAGACTTGTATTCCTCAAGCATGGCATCCTTCCATACTTGTAATTTATCTTCTTCTTCAAATGAATAAGGTTTAGCATAACTAATGCTTCTCATCAGTGCAACATAGCCTCCAGACCTATAAGGCCTCTTCCTTTCCATTAAAGTTCCTTTGGGAGAAGCTATCCTTTCTGCTTCCTACACTATTTCTTTAATCCACCCTATCTTCCTTTTGGCTATAGGTTCTTCAAGAGTTATTTCTAACACTTTAGCATGTTCTATGACGGCAACCGCACTCTCCACAGTTGGTCGCTCCACCAGGACCTTCTCACTCCACGGCCCGAAGAGTCGATGCTCTTCCAACTCCTACCCGGGAGTTCTATCACCCACAGTCTTCTCGGGAATCTTCCCTTTCGGAACTCGGGAAGTCGGGTCTCGCGGACTCGCGAACCTTGTGCGCACCTCTCGTGCAACAGGAAACCTCCGAATCCCAATCCGCGATGTCAACGGTCAGCGCTCTTGATCTCGGGGATTTTCCTATCGGGAAATCGGCGGGTGTGAGGCAGGGTGATACTTACCTTTCGAATCCCCGAACACCGATGTGCCGATACGCCTCCACGCGTCCCCCACTGACGTCCGGGTCCCACACTGCCACGTCACGTCGGGACTTCGCGACTCGCGGATCCACGACTCCAAAACTCTTGCCTTTGGAAACCCCGAATGCCGAAATTCCGATATTCCGGATCCGGGCCACCTGTCCACACT
>ML781699.1:729655-767040 GCA_009831015.1 Picea engelmannii | reverse complement strand
CTAACAGCATTAATTCACATAAATGCCTTCCTATCTACTAATACAATACAACTGCGCTTGGCTTTGAATGCCTCATCCAAACGACGACGCAACAATCTCCAAAGCATTTCAAAATGTGCGTGCTGGCACTGTCCAGCTGTAGGTTCTTTCTCCGTGCGCGCGGGCTCGCTTGATGACGTGTGGATGCTCCTGCATCATTCTAGGGGATCATTTCTTGTCCCTTCACGAGGTTACTCCCTCTGATCATTTAGAAAGAGGGTTAAGTTGGCTGAATTGCTTCTAATTCCTGCTGAAGTTCTCTAGATTTCTTAAATGCGGCTTCCTCATGGAAAGTCACATATCTGCTTACCTCTATTTTCCTCTGACCTAGTACATAAATCTTGTAATCCTTGGATTTCGCACTCTACCACGAAAAAACCCTGTTCTTTCCTGAGGGTTCCGTCTTTGTCCTCTTTTACTTAGGGACATGAATATACACAGGACACCCAAATATCCTTAGATGCCCTACTTCAGGTTTGATCCCTGAGAATACCTCTTCATGAGTCTTTTCCTTCAAGGTAGTATGTGGACACTTATTTTGAATATACATGGCAGTGAAGGTAGCTTCTTCCCTTAAAGAATTTGATAGATCTTGGTCAACCATCATTTCTTTCGTTGCCTCACAAATTGTCCTATTTTTCCTCTCAGCAACTCCATTTTGTTGAGGGTTATATGGCACGGTCAATAGTCTCTTGATTCTTGTTGACTTGCAGAAATCCTCAAACTGGAGAGATTCAAACTCTCCCCCATTGTTTGTTCCAAGGATTTCGATGTGTTTCCCTATCTTCTTTTCAATAAAGGCTTTATACTCTTTGAATTTATCTTTTAGCTTTAAGAAAATATATCCAACATTTTCTTGAGTAATAGTCAATAAAAATGACATAATACAAACAACCACTGAGTGAGGGAGATGACATGGGACCACATACATCATAATGAACCAGATATAAGATGCCTTGAGCTCTGTTGTCACTACTAGGAAATTTTTTCTTTATATTTTTACCTAGCATGCATCCCTTACAAATTTCATTTTTACTAAGAGAAATGGAGGGCATGCCACATACCATGTTCTGTAGATATGGAAGAGATTTGTAATGAAGATTACCAAGTATTCGATGCCACAACTCACTAGAGCTAGTCACATCATGAGCCAATGCCTGAACTGATTGTTCTGACATGACGTACAATCCTCCATTGTGAGTTCCAATGGGTTTTGTTGTACTTAAATTACTACCGTTAGCCCATAGTAGTGCCTTCCTATCCTTGAATATCACCCAATATCCCGTGTCCTTAAAGGTTGCAACTGATAGTAGATTCTTCTTGAGCCCTGGGACATATAATACTTCATCAACATGAAGTCTAGCCCCAAATTCCAATCTAAAGGAGATAGAGCCTACTCCATCTATCTTTCTACATTTGTCATCCCCAATCTCAACATGATCTGCAAAATATTTTGTCTCGAAATCTGAGAGGATCTCCTTGTACCCTGTCATGTGCTTTGATGCACCACTATCTACTAACCAAGTTTTCAACCCCATGAAAAATGAATTGGATAAGGCAGAAACCAAGTAATATTCTTTCTGTTTTCTTTCTCATTATAAGGACTTTTTTTATTTCTTTTGGATTCATCATCCTGAGTAGTTGAGGTATGATGTTTCCATTTCCTTGGATATTTATTTCTAAACCCACAATGTTTAGCAAAATGACCCAACTTATTACAACTAAATCATTTAATCTTTTATGTATCAATATTCTTTCCTTTAAATGTACCTTTGGTGTTTGTCTTCCTTTGAGAACCTTTATGGAAAGTGCCTTTCTTCTTTCCCTTGAATCTGGATGCTAAAGCTAAGTTCTCTTCTTTCCTTGGCTCGCTTCTGGTAGTTGTGCGACTCTCCTCCTAGAGACAATAATTCCATAACCTCCCAAACGTGGGTTGGATATCTCTCCCACTTACACTGGATAAGAAGGCCTCCCGTGAAGAATGAAGACCGTCAAAAATGGCCTGCACTAAATCATCATCGTTCACTGTCACCCGTGTGACCAAAAGATGATATATGATCTAGGCTATCCTGGAATAGAAATATGCCACTGATTCACCTTTCTACATCTTCAAATACTTAAGCTTGTGCTTAAGTGTCCTCTTCTGACTTGGAGCCTGTTTTTCCTACAGATTCACCAAGGTATCCATACAGTCCTTGGCAGTCATTAACGAAGTCATTGCAGGAATTATACTATCTCTGACTGAGTCAAAGATGATTCATTTTTCCTTTGATTGAATATTCCTAAAGGTCACTCTTCCTACATTATTCATGGGTTCCTCCACCATTGTGCTCACATACTGCTCAAGATCATGCTCCTGCAAGATAGTTGTTATCCAGAGCTTCCACACATTGAAGTTGGTAGCTCCTTCGAGCCTATCCTCAGCCCTGACTGAAATGGAGGATGTCATGGACCTTACACTAGAAACATAATGAAGCTAGCTTGGATCTGTGTGTACCTGTTGTTGCATTTCAACATGTTTAACACACCCTAAGCTCTGATACAATGTTAAATTATGAGCTTGATTTCTTATGTGGATTAATTCTTTTATTTTCTTCAACACTTTGATTCCAGCTTAATACACTTCAACAATACCAAATCATAACCAAATAGCAATAACTATGTAGATAAGCATGCACATCAACAACACATATACCCTGGGGAAACCCTGTACATGGAAAAAAAACCCAACAAACAATATTCCTTTATTGCATTAATAATGTATGATCACTTACAAATATCCACCATGAATGTTCTACTCTTAAAGAGATTTCCAAGATGAGTCTGACCTCACAAAGACCTAAGATACTTTGCTGAAATACACCTCTGATATGTTGCCTCTATTGTTGATATACAACACTGATATGATGTTGATATGTGCCTCTGATATGCAGCCTCTATTGTTAATATACAACATTGACATGCTTCTTTTGTATGCTTCCTCTTTATCACTGATATGCTCCTCTATTTCTTCTCCCTTAACCTGCATATTGAAAGTGTGTTGAAGAGAGGGATCGATCTATGCTTATATAGGTTGAAGAGGAGAAGAAGAGAGGCTCAAAATAGTAACCTATTTTCATGAGTTAATCATAACTTAGCTTCATACTTTAGTTCGAGCTTATAACTAGACTTGAGACTATTATGTTTTAGTTCGAAAATAGAACTAGACTTGAGACCTCGGTTACAACTCAACATTACACTTTAGTTCAAAATTAGAACTAGACTTGAGACTGGTATGCTTTAGTTCGAAAATACAACTAGACTTGAGACCTCAGTTACAACTCAACATTACACTTTAGTTCAAAAGTAGAACCGGACTTGAGACTTCAGTTACAACTCAACATTACACTTTAGTTCAAAAATAGAACTAGACTTGAGACTTTAGTTACAACTCAACATTACACTTTAGTTCAAAAATAGAACTAGACTTAAGACTTCAGTTACAACTCAACATTACACTTTAGTTCAAAAATAGAACTAGACTTAAGACTTTAGTTACAAGTTAACTATTTACAAGGAAATTCAAAATTCTCTTCATGGTGGATAATGTTACACGTGCCAACGCACTAGATCAATACATTTATATCATTTGCAATATTAGGAATATTGTTTGTTTCTAGCTCATAGGAATTTTATATTCAGCCTAATGTTTTCTAGATGCCTTGATGTTTTCTCATGGCTCACAAGGCTTGAAAAGACTCACACAAGTTGTACATTCACCCTAACTTTTGTACTAATATGTCTATTCTCACAGAGGTTATACGTTTCTCCTGACTTTTGCACTAGAATGTCTATGTTCACAGAGCTTGTACGTTCCCCTTGACATTTTCATTAGACTCACATAGCATCTCGTTTGTCCTGACTTTTGGTTTGACTCACAGAGGTTGTACGTTCCACCTGGTTTTTGTCGATACCTCACAAGACTGGTTGATTTTCCAAATCTCCCTGGCTAACCTCAGGGTGGCCCATATGGCCTCTCATTGGAGAATGACTATCGATGCTACCAAATTTAACACAAGGTAGTTCAATAATGATCATGTATTTCAATGGTTGTGTATGTTGCACAAAAAACTAAAGGTACCACAGATTTATATCCTTGTTTATTCTGGGCATGAGAAAGGGGAGCATGATAGAGAAGGTGCATGCATAAAAAGAGAATTACGTAGGAAATAAATGAATTTCACTACAACTTCCCTCATTCGAGATGAAAAATCTATTGTTGAATGTTGTTCTTCAGTAATGAGAGAGGCAATAGGAACCTTTGAAGACCAATGACAAAAGAAAGTACATGTACATAGATATTTTTGGCAGGTGTTAGATGTAGATCGTTCACAGTGGTATGAATGAAAAAAAAATCCAAGGAACTCATGGATTCCATTCAGTTAGAACATCATACAATGCAATAGTTGAAATATGGACGAGAAAACTCTCTTTTGTTTGTGGTCCATGTAGTAGTAATGAATGGGATGATTGTGAATCAAAAGACTGGGATGATATATGGGATCATGTATCACTCCCCATTGGTCAATGTATAACTATGGAATTATCCCAACTGGAGGAGGACCAATCAATTATTTCAACAGATTATGATAATGTCTCAGATATCGTACAACTAAGTTCATTGAATCCTTCTATTAAATTTTGAATAACTACAATTAATATTTTATGCTTTGGTAATTTAGTGGACTCGGATTTTGGAACTCCATTTTTTGTAGGGCACATATACGTAGTGGTTTCCCCAAGATATAATGAATGGGACATTGATTATTGGGTGGAACGATGCTTAGAGGGAAAACATACCCTCATGCAATCAGTAACAAACTCTGAAGGCATTAAATTTTTGATTGGGTTGATGGTTATTAAAGGAGAATATATGAAAGAGGATGAAAGAACACAAAATAAAGGTGGTTATGTATTTCAATATTATAAACCAGGTTAAGTCATATACCACTTTACAAACTTGGTTATTGGTACAAACCTCCAACTACAAACAATTCCAGGTAAGAACTCATCAAAGGTTCAAGACTTATTGCCTTACTCTTAACACGATAATTTAATAGAAATTGTCAATATTAGAAGTGATCTCGATGGTCTACTTGAATGATGATGTAGGTATGTAAAAATAATATTTTTTTCTTCATTTTGCTTGTTGTTAAAATATTTGTAATGTTGTTAAAATATACCTTGCCTTAAAATATACCCATATGATTCCTTGATTTGCCATGCCTTTTCTTTCCTTTCCTTTCCTTGCCTTACCTTCACTTGTCTTGCATTTCCTTTCCTTTCCTTACCTTGTCATCCCTTCATGTGCCTTTCCATCGCATCACTTTCCTTGCCTTGCACCTTGCATTGTCCTTCCTTCACTTTCCTTTCCTTGCCTTTCCTTGTTTTTCTTTCACTTGCCATGGCATGCCTTTCCTTGTCTTTCCTTACCATGCCATGCATTTACTTTCCTTTCCATCCCATAAATTTCCTTTCCTTCACTTTTATTTCCATGCCTTCACTTTCCTTTCCTTCACTTGCCTTGCCTTTCCTTCACTTGTCCTTCCTTCACTTGTCATCCCATGCCTTGCCTTGACTTCACTTTACATGTCTTGTCTTTCCATACCATGAATGTCTATCCCATGCCTTGTCAATTCATGCCATGCCATGCCATTCCATGCCATTTCATGCCTTGTCTTTCCTTCACTTTCCATAGATTTCATTTTCCATGCCACGCCATTCCATATCATGCCTTCATTTTCCTTTCCTTTCCATGTCTTTCATTTTCCATGCGTTTCCTTGTCATGTATTGTCATTTCCATGCCATACCATGCCATCATTTTCCTTGCCTTGCAATGTATTTTCTTTTCCATGCCTTGCCTTTCCATGTCTTTCCTTTTCCATGCCATACCATGTCATTCCATACCATGTTGTCATTTGTCTTTCCTTTTCGTGCCTTGCCTTGCCTTGCCTTGCCTTTCCTTCACTTTCCATGTCTTTTCTTTCCATACCATGCCTATCCATGTCATGTCGTGCCATGCCTTTCCTTTCCTTTACTTTCCATGTCTTTCCTTTTCCATACCATGCCATGCCACTCCATATCAATCCTTGCCTTTCCTTAACTTCCATTTCCATTCATGACTTGCCTTGCCTTGACATTCATTTCCATGCCATGAATTGACATGCCTTTCCTTTCCTCTCCTTGCCATTCCATTCCTTTCCTTTCCTTCCTATTCCATTCATGCCTTCCCTTGCCATGCATTTCCTTACCTTGTGTTGCCTTGCCTTGTCATTCAATGCCTTTCCTTTCCTTGCCTTGAATTCACTTTCCTTACCTCTCCTTTCCATTCCATGCCTTTCTTTACCTTTCCTTTCCTTCTCTTTCCTTTCCATTCCATGCCATTCCTTCCCTTTCCATGCCTTTCCTTGCCTTTCCTTTCCTTTCCTTGCCATTCCATGCCTTTTCGTGCCTTCACTTTCCTTTCATTTCCTTCACTTTCCTTGCCTTTCCTTGCCATTAATGCCTTGATTTTCCTTGACATTCATTACATTTCCATGCCTTTCCTTTCCTTACAATCCTTTTCCTTTCCTTTCCTTTCCTTTCCATTCCTTCCCTTTCATTGCCTTCCCTTGCTTTCACATGCCTTACCTTAACTTTCCTTTCCTTTCCTTTCCTTCACCTTCCATGCTATGCCTTCCCATGCCTTACCTTGCCATACCATAACTTTCCATTCCATACCTTTCCATGCCATTCCTTTCCATTCCATGTTTTTCCTTTCAATTCCATACCTTCCCATACCATGCTTTTAGATTCCATGCCATGCTTTTCCTTCACTTACCTTGCCATGTCTATCCTAACAAGGTGTTAAATTTTCAAACATATGTAATAAACACTGAGAAAAACCCTTGTGCCAGAGATACTCCAAAAAATGGTTTTTTGGTGGATGAAATAACAACGGAGGGCCCCCCTTTGTTGAAACCCAGTGCTTTGAATCTAATGTAACTAACAATTCACCCATCTGAGTCTCGGTTTGAGTTTTATCGCAAGTTGCAACTAGCCTCCCCAAGCTATTGAGGGACATGTTGTCAATTTTGTCTAGGGGAATAAAATACAAAAAAAGCGGCATAACGAAGTTCCATAAGCTCCCACAAGTCTATTTTTCTAGGGTCCACTCAACTACACTACCCACAAATTCCTGACATAGTGTTCCTGAAAATCGACCTCCTCTTTAGAAATTGCACTATGCCTCAATGAACAAAACTCTAGTGCTGGAGATACTCCAACAAATGATCTTTTAATGGAGAGAATGAGAGCAGAGGCCCCCCTAGTTGAAACCCGGTGCTCATGATCCAATTCAACTAACGGTCTGCCCACTTGAGTCATGGTTTGAGTTTTATCATGAGTTGCAACTCACCTCTTCAAGCCATTCAAGGACATGTGGTTGATTCATTCTGGGGGTATAAACTACAAACCGAGTGACATAATGGAGTTTCTTAAGTTCCCCCAAAAGTCTATTTTTCCAAGGCCCACATGACTACACTAACCACAAATTCCCGACACAATGTTCTTGAAAATCAACCTCCTCTTCTGAAATTGCATTATCCCTCATTGACCAAAATCGCAGTGTCAAAGATACTACAACAAACAATTTTTTGGTGAAGGGAATGACAACATAGGTTCCCCTTAGTTGAAACTTAGTGCTCTGTATCCAATGCAATTGACGGTTCACCCATCTGAGTCTCGGTTTGAGTTTTATCACGAGTGTCAACTTTCCTCTTCAAGGAATGCAGGGACATGTGGCCAGTTTTGTTTGGGGGCATAAAATCCAAACCGAATGACATCATGGATTTCATTAAGATCCGAAAATTATATTTGGACAAGTCCCATGTGACTACACTAGCCACAAATTCTTGACACAGTGTTCTTGGAAATCGACCTCCTCTTCAGAAATTGCACTATTCCTCATTGACCAAAACCCTAGTTCTAGAGATAATCCAACAAGTGATTTTCCGGTGGAAGGAAGGACAATAGAGGGTCCCCCCTAGTTGAAACCCAGTGCTCTGGATCCAATGCAATTGACGGTTCATCCATCCGAGTCTCGGTTTGAGTTTTATCGTGTGTTGAAACTCGCCTCCTCGAGTTGTTCACGAACATGTGGCGAATTTGGTCCGGGGGCATAAAATCCAAACCGAGTGGCATAATGGAGTTTCACAAGATCCCACTAGTCTATTTGGCCCAGGACCACATGAATACACTACCCACAAATGTCCGACCGAGTGTTATTGAAAATCGACCTCCTCTTCGAAAACTGCACTATGCCTCATTGAGCAAAACATTGGAATTCTCATGCAAGTATTTTTATATAATATATATGGGAAAAAAGTTGTAGAATTACATGCTTAATGAATCCTTTGATTGTAATTTTTATGTATTAAAATTTTTCATTTAGTACATGCATTATTTACCTATTAAACTTGTTCAATTACATATTAAACTTGTTCATTTAGGTATTAAACTTTTTCATTTACGTATTAAACTTGTTCATTTAGGTATTAAACTTGTGTGTTTACATATTAAAATTGTTCATTTAGTCTAGGAATAACATGACATGGAATGGAAAGTGAATGTAAGGAAAGTCATGGAAAGTGAAGGAAATGCATGAAAACGTATGGCAAGGAATGGCATGGCAAGGAAGGGCATGGAAAGGAATGGCATGGGAAGGAATTCCATGGTGTGGAAAGGCATGACATGGAAAGACATGCAATGGTATGGAAAGTCATGGCATGGAAAGGAATGGAATGGTATGGAAAAACATGGCATGGAAAATGCAAGGCATGGAAAGTGAATGCAAAGCAAGGCATGGAATGACATGGCATGGCATAACATGGCAGGGAATGGTATGGAAAGGCATGGTGTGGAAATACAAGACATGGAAAGTGAAGGAAAGTCAAGGAATGTGATGGCAAGGCATGGTATGGAAAGCCATGGTGTGGAAAGACAAGACATGGCAAGTGAAGCAAAGTCAAGGAATGACATGGCAATGCATAGCATACCATATCATACAAAGGCAAGGAAAGGCATACCATACCAAGGAAAGTCATACCATACCAAGGCAAAGCATACCATACCATACCATACCAAGGCAATGAATGACATACCATACCATACCATTTTGATTTCCAATGCATACCATTGTCATTGCCAATGCATATCATACCATACCATACAAGGCAATGGAAAGGAAATGCATATGATACCAATGCATACCAATGCAGACCATTCTCATTGTCAATGCATACCATACCACACCATACCATACCATTTTCAATGCATACCGTATAAGGAAATGGAAAGGAAATGCATACCATACCATACCATACCATGCAAGGAAATCGAAAGGAAATGCATACCATACCATACCATACCATTTCCAATGCATACCATACAACGAAATGGAAAGAAAATTCATATCATACCATACCATACCATACCATTGTCAATGCATATCATACAATGGAAAATAAATCCATACCATTGCCAAAGCATACCAGTTCCATTGCCAATGCATACCATATCATACCATACCATAAAATGGAAAGGAAATGCATACCATACCATGCAAGGAAATGGAAACACAATTCATACCATACCATACCATTGTCATTTCCATTGACAATGCCAATGCATACCCTACCCTACCCTACCCTACCCTACCATACCATACCATTGTCAATGCATAGCATACAATGGAAAGAAAATGCATACCATTGTCATTGCCAATGCATACCATATAAATAAATGGCAAGGAAATGCATACCATACCATACCATGCAAGGTAATGGCAAGGAAATGAATACCATACCATTTCTAATTCATACCATACAAGGCAATGGAAGTCCAATCCATACCATTGCCATTTCCATTGCCAATGCATACCATACCATACCATACCATTTATAATGCATATAATACAAGGAAATGGCAAGTAAATGCATATCATACCATACCATACCATACCATTTCCAATGCAAATGCATACCACACCATACCATACCATACCTTTGCCAATGCATACCACAAATAGAAATGGAAAGGAAATGCATACCATTTCCATTTCCAATGCATACCATTACCATTGCCAATGCATAGCATAGCATAGCATAGCATAGCATAGCATACCATTTACATTTCCATTGCCAATGCATAACATACCATACCATACCATTTCCAATGCATACCACACAAGGAAATGGAAAATAAATGCACACCATACCTTACCATATCATGCATGGCAATGGAAAGGCCATGCATACTATACCATACCATACCATACCATACCATATCATGCAATGACAAGGAAATGAATACCATACCATGCAAAGCAAGGCAAGGCCATGCAAGGAAATGACAAGGAAATGCATACCATACTATACCATACCATACCATTGGCAATGCATACCATACCATACCATGCAAGGCAAGGCAAGGCCACGCAAGGAAATGAAAAGGAAATGAATACCATACTATACCATACCATACCATTGACAATGCATGCCATACCATGCAAGGAAATGAAAAGGCAATGAATACCATACCATACCATACCATTTCCATTTCCATTTCCAATGCCAATGCATACCATACCATACCATTTCCAATGCATACCATACACAACAATGGAAAGGAAATGCATACCATACCATATTATACCATGCAAGGCAATGGCAAGGCAATGCATACCATACCATACCATACCATGAAAGGCATGACATGCATGGAAATCCATGGAAAGGAAAGGAAATGCATACCATACCATACCATACCATGCAAGGAAATGGAAATGAAATACATACCATACCAAACCATAGGCCCATACCATGAAATGAAAGGAAAGGAAATTACATAACATAACATACCATTCCATACCATGCAATGACAGGGAAATGCATACCGTACCATACCATACTATACCATACCATGCAAAGAAAGGCAAGGCCATGTAAGGAAATGTAAATACAGTGCATACCATACCATACCATACCATACCATGCTATTTCCAATGCATACCATACCAGGTAAGGGAAGGCATACCATACCATGCCATGTCGTACCATACCATGCAAGGAAATGCAAGGCCGTGCAAGGAAAGGCATGGAAAGGCATGGAAAGGCATGACAAGGCAAGACATGCCATACCATACTATACCATGACATACCATGCAAGGAGATGGAAAGACATATCATACCATATCATACCATACCATACAAGGAATTGGCAAGGCAAGGTATACCATGCAATACCATACCATACCATACCATATCATTTCCATTTCCATTGCCAATTCCAATGCATACCATACCATTGCTAATGCATACCATACAATGCACATGGATGATTTTAGGGGCTAAATTTCTCTCATGGGATAATTTTACATGGTTTTTCGAAAAACAAGATTCTCTATTTTAAGAATGATTCGCCCAAATTCTATAGGATAAAATTATTTTACCTTAAAAATCGCCAAAATTTTATAAAAACTATATAAAATCCTTAGAAATTTGAATATTTTTACAAAAATACCGCTAAACATTTATAGTTGGCATATGAAGGATTAGTAAGATTCATCAAGGTTTCTACATTTTAAAATAAATTTCCATACTTAAAATCATCCTTGACAACGCAATGGAAATCCAATGCATATCATACCAATACATACCATTTCCATTTCCAATGCATACCATACCATAGCATACCATACCATTTCCAATGCATACCATACCATACCATACCATGCAAGTCAATGGAAAGGAAATGCATTCCATACCATACCATACCATTTCCAATGAGATTAATGCATACCACACCACACCATACCATACCTTTTCCAATGCATACCACACAAGGAAATGGCAAGGAAATGCATACCATTGCCATTTCCAATGCATACCATTACCATTGCCAATGCATACCATACAATACCATGCCATATCATACCATACCATACCATACCATTTACAATGCATACGATACCATACCATACCATACCATTTCCAATGCATACCATACCATACAATGCAAGGCAATGGAAAGGAAATAAATACCATACCATTCCATACCATTTCCATTTCCATTTCCAATGCCGATGCATATCATACCATACCATACCATTTCCAATGCATACCATACCATACCATACCATGCAATTCAATGGCAAGGCAATGCATACCATACCATACCATACCATGCAAGGTAATGGCATACCATACCATACCATATCATGCAATGACAAGGCAATGCATACCATACCATACCATACTATACCATACCATGAAAATCAAGGCAAGGACATTCAAGGAAATGACAAGGCAATGCATACCATACCATACCATTTCCCATGCATACCATACCATACCATGAAAGGAAATGAAACTTCAATGCATACCATACGATACCATACCATTTCCATTTCCATTTCCAATGCCAATGCATACCATACCATACCATACCATACCATACCATGCAAGTAAATGGCAAGGCAATGCATACCATACCATACCATGCAAGGAAAGGAAATTCAATGGCATACCATACCATACCATACCATACAACGACAAGGAAATGTATACGATACCATACCATACTATACCATACCATGCAAAGCAAGGAAAGGCCATGCAAGGAAACGACAAGAAAATGCATACCATACCATACCATTCTGAATGCATACCATACAAGGAAATGGAAAGGTAATGCATACCATACCATACCATGAAAGGAAAGGAAATTCATGCCATACCATACCATACCATGCAAGGAAATGGCAAGGAAATGCATACCATACCATACCATACCATGCAAGGAAAGGAAAGGAAATGACATACCATTCCATACCATACCATACCATTCAATAACAAGGAAATGCATACCATATCATACCATACTATACCATACCTTGCAAAAAAAGGCAAGGCCATGTAAGGAAATGGAAATGCAATGCAATTCATACCATACCATACCATACTATACCATATCATTTACAATGCATACCAGACCAGGCAAGGCAAGGCAAGGTAAGGCAAGGCAATGGAAAGGCAAGGAAAGGCAAGGCATACCATACCATATCATACCATATCATACAAGGAAATGGCAAGGAAAGGCATACCATGCAATACCATACCATACCATACCATACCATACCATAAAATGAAATGGCAAGAAAAGTAATACAATACCATGCCATACCATACAAGGAAATGGAAAGGAAATGCATACCATACCATTATGTACCATGTAAACACAAGGCATACCATAATATACCATACCATACCATGCAAGGCAAGGCAATACATACCATACCATACCATACCATGGCATGGTAATGGCATGGCATGGCATAGAAATGGCATGGCATAGAAATGGCATGGAAATGATGTCTTCAATATTCTAGGTTTTTTATTTTCCATGGAAATGATGTCTTCAATATTTTAGGGCTTTATGTCTTGAATATTATAGGGTTTTTATGTGCCATCTTGGGAAGCTACGTGACAATGGCATGGCTTGGAAAGGCATGGCAATGTCATGGAATGGAAATTTCATCCCATGGCATGGCTTGGCAGGCATATCAATGATGTATTTAATATTCTAGGGCTTGATGTCTTGAATATTCTAGGGTTGTTATGTGTCATCTTGCATTTTAGCAAGCATTTGTTATATATACCCTATTTTAGGCTTGCATTTTAATCCCCTTTTCATTTAATTATTACTTGTGTTAAGGGTTCTTATATTAATCATGTTGGCGAGGCATGGCAATGTTATGGCATGACAATGGAAAGTTATGTTTATTGTTATATAGGTTAAAATGGGAAACTACATGACAAAGCATGGGAAGTTACACGACAATGGCATGGCATGACATGGCTTGGAAAGAAATGGAAATGGCATGGCATGGAAATGGAATGGCATGCCAATGGTATTCCAATGACATGCCAATGGTATACCAATGGCATGCCATGACATGTTCTGGAAATGCATATCATTGGAATGGGAATGGCATGATATGGCAAGGCATGGAAATGGCATGGATTGGAAAGGAATGGAATGGAAAGTTTTGACAATGGAATATAAATGGAAATGGCATGCCATAGATTGACTTGTCAAGGAATGAAAATGGCATGGAATAGAAAGGCATGGCATCAACAAGTTTGTGGGATTGGGTTTTGGAGGGTCCTTTGTCTCCTTGTGTGCTTTTACCAAAAAATTGGGTAGGAATGTGCAATAAGCTCTCATATATGGTTAAGGGAAAATAATAATGGTTTCAAGTCTCCCTGGAGGAATTTTAATATTATAGGATTACTTTCTATGGTGTGTCATGAAATGTAACCTCAAAATCTTTATTTGTAGGTGGAAAATGATACCCATTCTAAGATCTAGTTTCCATGTGAACTTTGTCGTTCTATTGATCAAAATCAATAAGTTTAGTGTACATCGTGGAAGATTGAATAAATTTTATTAATAATTGATAGGTTTAACAAAATTCACATATACCCACTACACAATCTAAACAAACATGTACATTAATGAGTCATTGACTAGTCTTTTTGGCATTCATGAAGGGTTACACATAAATCAAATGATTTTATATATGTCATGCATATAAAGAGGGGAATAATGTGTGTGCCCTAGAAAATAACATTGAACTGAAATTTTTAAGTGATTTACAATTATGTAGAAGATAAATGATAAAACTTATTTCTATAATAAATTATTGTAATGTGCCATTTTTTAGGTCACAATATTTTCAACTGACCACTATTTGAGTGTAGATTGTCATTGGATTTAAATGGAGACAATTCAAGAGGTAGTCCATATTGTTGGTTATGAGTTAGAATATGTATATCCATAACATTCATGAAAATAATTAAGAACGAATGATCTATCGATGATGTAGAGATACATGGTTGATTATCAAGCAATGCACTTTGAGAACCATTAATTGTTTATTGATTTAGCACTTAGTAATATTTTCCACCATAATCTATTCATTAATGCATAATGAAAGTATTTATAATCACTTTATAAATAAATCAAGGGATTAATACACATAAAATTCATACACTTTGGTATTCAAACACTTTGAAATTCATATATTCATCAACATCAAATGTAGAAACAATGAGATTCATAAAAAACATGCCCTGAAATGTATGTATGTATGTATATATATATACTCAACATCATCTAAATTGTACATGTTTTAGAAAATGGAAACTTGTGCCTAGTATACAAATCGACAACAAGTTCCCTAACATAAAAAACATCTATATCGTGGCTTATATAAAAAATGGCAGTAGTTGGTCAATCATTGACCATTTCCACTGTCACTACCCTTAGGAGTATATTGGAAATCTATATTTATTCTCTTCTTGAGAATGCACCTTGATATGTTCTAGGCCTAAGAGTGCTTTGACACTCTAGAGAATGCACAAAGAATAAACAATGTTACAAGTTTTTTTCATCAATGAATTAATAGACAAGGAAAATCTTATTGTGTAATTTAACCTAAGACAACTCACTGCATATGAAACTATCAATAAAGAGGGTGTTACCCACCTATGCGACCCTAATCTCTCTTTAATTCCACCCTGCATCAGTTACAAGGATCAAGTCAAGAAAATTAAACAAATGTGCATATAAACAAATTCATGAAACATAAAAACTTATCATTAATGGATTATCTCACAGTGAATATCTTTGGAATTCGTGGAGATTCACTAGAAGATGGAGCACTAGGTTGTACAACCTTCTCCAAGACAACCTCTACTGTGGTAGTCTCTATCAATTGGGCCGAAAATGGTGGTGGGGGTGGGTGGTAGACAGATGTGCTTCGAGGGACCCTCACAGGATGTACAAGTGATTCCAACACCTTGGGCCTAGAGAATGGTAACATGTAAGAAATACTTAGGTGCCCAGGGGGTGCAGTACTATTATACCTAGAAACTATATCAACGGCCTTCATACGCATGAATAAAATTGTACTATTAGTACCGAATAGTAAAATTCAAAAACATAAACACATACAATTTGAGAGTTATAGGATATTTAACTTTACACATGATACATGTGATGCTAGTGACTTGTCCATCCCAGATGGAAAATCCCCGACATCTCCTAGTGCTAAATCCTATAGAAACATAAGAACGTATAAAAATTTGAGGATGTCATGAAATAAATAAATGAGTATGTTGAATTTATCAAATGTGATACATGCATGTGTGTATGGTGCACCCAATGAAAATGTTGCCTCTGTTATTGCATCAGTAGTGGTGCTAGAATTTGATGCATCAATAGGCATAGAGGGTCTGTTGCTGGGACACAACAAATGAAAAATGACATACAATCAAATATCTATATAAATACACAAAATAAAAAATAAATATATAACGATGAAGAACATAGAGAGGGTTAAGATACCAACCTCCTCCATGAAGCTATGTTGTCCACTGGGCTCTATAGGCCCGTAGCTTGTCTTCCTGCATCTCAAGCATATATGAGGTTCACGTGGATGAATTCTATGTCCATGTTCCCTCTCCTTACCATACTCTCATGTGCATGCTAACACTCCAACCCTTCTATCAATGTCAATGGCAAGAACCTCTTTACAAGATAGTGCAACAAAGTTATTGTGTTGCACTAGGGTATGAGTAAATGATGATATGTCTAGCTATACCTGTTTCATGTTCTCTTCAATAGGAGGATGTTGGGTAGGGGGGTAAGGCCTTTGCCTGGGGGGACAGGGACCTAACACGGGGTCACTCCTAGCATGCCCTTGGTCCTATGTGGAACCTTGACCCACACCATGGAAGTTGCCAATTTGAATGTAGTTGACATGCCTACCCATAATAAACTCAACCCATAACTTCCTCAGAAAATATAAGGGTATCTCCCTATTATTGTAGGGAGGTTTATCAAAAACCATATACCACCTATCCATCCAGTTTTCACTAATATTTGGATGGATGCACCAGTCAATGGAGATGTGTTTCCTGGTCAATGGTAGTTCTTGTCTATTTCTAGGATCCCTACAAATAGACAATATTTGTTTCTTTTTAAATGCCTAGTTCTTTGATTTGGATTTTGTCCAAACCAATGTTATAGTACTCATACATTCATTCCCTATAATCATAAATAGAGGTCAATTTCCCTTGGGAACTTGCAATGGACTTCATAATGAAGTCCAGAGAAGTGGCCATGGAGACTCTGCTAGGCTCTTTAGTCTCCTTTAATTGTTCCTCAAGGGTTCGTAATATAACAAACCCCTCATCAATTTCAGTGTTTACATTGTATGGTGGTGGTGGGTTGGGGTTTTGATCTTCTTGGTTTTATTCTGAGCGATTTAAATTGTCTTGGGGTTGCATTGTATTATATATGCTGCAATTTAAAATCCATGGCATGTAAAGTAGGTTCCCTTTTTATTTAAAATACAAAATTACAATTTTTTTTTAATTTAGATTATTCAGAGTAAAATAATAAATTAGAATGACTAAATTGGATTAAAATTAAAAGAATGTAACATACCTGGACACGGTGGTTGCCTCCTCCTATTCTTCCTCCTCTCTAGCACCACTATATTTTCCCAATGAGAGAAACACAAGCATGATTTGTGCACAATGGGCACAAATCACACTCGGTCCCTTTAAACAGTTTTATTAGTAATAATGTGTGCACGTTCTTAGGACCACACATGTGTTCTTAAGACTCTGTATGTGTTATTAAGAATGTGCATAAGTTCCTACCACTAAACCTACATAGAAATCCATGTCGAGTTTTGACAACATCCAAACCTATATGAATAGGAACACATGCACGTTCATAAGAACACACACACTCATTCATGCGAGTGTGCATTCTTTCTCATTCCCTTGAAACATTTTCGGCCATGAAATTATTTCACTCACCCAATATATACAGAGAGGGGGTTCAAAATACATGTTTTCTTTCTAAGAGGTTGCATGTTAAAATCCATAAGGGTTAGAGTAGGTATACCTACATAGATTTTACCAATGAAATCATTATGTGGAGGGCATCCTTGTTGAATCATGTTGTCATTGATGCCAAAGGTTTAATTAATTGATTTCATTGATTGATGTCAAGTGCTTGATTGATTCCAAAGGATTGATTGATTGATGATTGATGTCAAATGTAATATGTATTGTCCTTGACGAGAATGGATAGATGTCAAGTGGAATCATAGTCATGCATAGATGAATATGGATCAATGAGTTGTCATTGATTTGATGTATAAATGAATATGGATCAATGAGTTGTCATTGATACATGATGCAAAGGTGAATATGGATCGATGTGGTTTCCTTGATATATGATGCATAGTAGGATTGATGAAAAGATGACCCTTATTAGGGTTGATAAGGTGTACAAATGGATGAACTCCAAAGTGGTACCCTTATGGTGAAAGCCCTCATGGGAAGACGATTTCTAGTTGAGTTATCCTAGAAGTATGGTTAGATAACCCATGATTATATGTGGAATAATGAGATGAATATCAATAAAGTTGTTGGTGAAACTATCCTAGATAGATAGTGCTTGTCATTCCATTTTTGGTGGTATGTGGAATGTCACATAACTCCTCATGGTTTGAGAGTTATGGGCCTACGAAAATGAAGGACCCTCATATGTTGGCTTGAAGCCTCAAGAGGTAAAAGAAGTCAAAGTTATTGAAAAGAAGAAATTATTATTTAAATGGTGACAAGTCAAGGAGGAATATTTAAATAATAAAGAAATGGAGAACCTTCTAAATATGGAAAGTGGTTAACCCTAAAAATGAGGAAAATAGGTTAAATGACCTAGAAATAGGTTAAGTGACCTAGAAGTGGGTTAAGTGACCTAGAAGATGCTTCTAAGGAAACTACTTGGAGACTATAAATAAGAGGCAAGGCTCTCTTGTGAGAAGCATCTCTAGTGCATCTCTTTATGTATCTCTTGAGCATGTATTGAAGATCAATTCTGAGAGAGAGTGTATGGAGGATCTCATGGATGTATCAAAGTTTCGACAAGTCTGAGATCATGATGGAGAAACTCTCAGAAGTTCAAAAACTCTAGTTTCTGAGGTACACACGAGCTGCAATGATCCAGGGCACGTACATACGTAGGTTGAATGAGGACAAGGCACGCACAATGGATGAAGTCATGAAGACTTTTTGTTGAGTTGATGGCGAGCTCTTGAAGACTGAAGGACGTTCTAGATCTATATTCTATGGGCTCATATCTGCCATAGAAATTTTGGTATGGTTACATTGTTGTCTTGATGGATACTCTTGCTTGTTGTGTAGTGAATGCTTAATACATTCTTGGTATGGTTGTTTTGATGTGGTTTGTGTTGGTTGATGGAGTGAGAAACACTCCTATGATTTAGTACTGATATGATTTCTATAGTATATTGGTTTCTTATACATGATGAGGAGCATTCATATTGTATGGTTGAGAAGCATGAGTAAGTTGTTGGAGAGCTTGGTTGTGTTGTGATTGGTTATGGATCAGTTTGGACAGTGAAAGACATAAGAGAATATGATTGAAGGTTTCATAGGATCTGAGTTGATCTTGAATAGAAAATCCTAAGTAACTCAGATGTGATATGCAGGCTATAGTATAGACTGGTTGTGTACATACGTGAGTTGTACTACTAGTAGGGCGTGTACATATGTGTGTTGCACTACCGACAGGTCACATACCTATTGATAGATTGACATATGTTGAGGATTGTTGCCTCATCTCATTTGGTTATGAGGGTGTAAGTAGAGTCTTGCATTATAAAGTTGGTGCTCTTGTATAGTTGCACTTTATTTAGTTGTTGTTGATAAACCCAAGGATTGTAGTCCATAATAAAAATAAAATTGTACATACATCTTGTGTTCTTTGTGTTCATTGGGGTGATGATTTGTTGATGATATGTTGTTGATATATGTTGTTGATGTATGTTCACATTTAACTGGTTATAAATGAAAACAATAAGTAATGAGTAAATGGTGATTTCTAACTAATGAGTTTTTTGAAAGGGATTTTTTGGGAAAAAGGGTCCTACACTATTCACCCCCCCTCTCAGTGTAGTCAGTGTGTCCAACAATTGGTATCTGAGCAGGCCTTCACTATAATCCTTAACAAGCTTGGAGGAGATCTATGGAAACACAAATGGATGATGAAGTTCCAATCCTTGATGAGGAAAACTATTCTACTTGGATAATACAAATGAGAGTGCATTTGAAGGAAATGGGAGTGGGTATTTGGAAGGCATCCATTGGTGGATTAGTTTCCTTGAAGAATGAGTCAAAGTTTTCAGCTCAAAGGGAAGGAAAGAAGAATGATGCATTGTCTCTCAAGACCATTCTTAGTGGACTCTCAAGCCCTATCAAAGAGAGCATAGGACAATGCACTTTCACCAAGGATCTATGGCTAAAGCTAGAGGAGACATATCAAAGCAAGAAGGAAAATATTGAATACCACTCCATCAAGATCATAAAAGGTAAATAATCTCCACAAACTCTCGATTGCATTATTTCTAAATGTGATGATGTTGAAAAAAAGGAAGATCTTGAAGACATTTCAAATGAAGGCAAAGAATCATGTGATGATGTTGGAAAAAAGGAAGATCTTGAAGATATCTCAAATGAAGGTAAAGAATCCTCAAAGACCCTTGATTGCAATAATTCAAAATTTGATGATATTGAATATTTCTTTACAAGTGCATAAGAAAATCTAGAAACAGTTTGTGTAGAGTTTGATGGTATTTATCCTATGGAAATATTAGAAGAACTATCATATCTTCAAAATAAATTTGAAGAGGGTATATATGAATACATCAATGACCATTATTATATAGACTATATCTATCTTTCAGATAACACTAAAAAGTTTCATAAGAAGATTCAAAGGCACATCTTGAAGTTAAAGGAAATTCTCAAAGAACAAGAAGAGAGTAATAAGAATCAATTAGAAGAAAAGGAAGAAGAGATAACAAGACTAAAGAATGAAAAATAAGATAATAAGGTAGATGATGATATTAGCAAAAGTATTGAAATTATTTTCCATCTCAAGACCCAAATTGAAGAAGCCAAAAGGGTAGAGGAACTATTGAAGTATCAAGTAAATGAAAATGAAGAGTCATGTCATAAGTTAGAAGATGAAGTTGTTGATCTTAGAAAGAAAGTAGAGAATTCAAACAAATTCTTGAATAGCTCACAAATCTTGAATGAGATCTTGTAAAGTCAAAGATCACCAAATGATAAATCAGGTCTTGGATACAAGAGAGAAGCTACACATGTTGAAGCAATCACCTCAAAGAAGAATGAGGTACGTTCATCACTCTCAATGGATGAAGATAATGTTGCAAGTCAACCACCTACACAAAGCAAAGAAATTTTCAAAATAACAAAGCAAGGAAGACATCAAGAAGCCATCCTTACACCTCAAAGAAGATGGACACCAAAGAAAAGGTATGAAAGTGTTTTTAATGGTCAATGTTATTCATGTAATGAATATGGTCACAAATATTTGGAATGCAGATCTTATGCAAGGAGAGACAATGGAAGATTTCATAACACCATAAGGTGTTGGAGATGTGATCAAGTAGGACACATTGATGTTCACTGTCACAACATGAGATGCTACAACTATAGTGGATTTGGCCGCAAATCCCAGGATTGCTGGAACAGAAGAAGAAAGTGCATGATGAGTGCTTCATATAGCATGACTAGAAGAAGGAATGAAGTAAGGAAGGGAGAAATATTTGAAAATATGGAAGCTCAGAGCTCAAGTTCTAATAAGCAAGGACACCTGCAGAAGTGGGTGAAAAAGACTAAACAACCAGAGAAGAATGGAAGCCTTAAGGGAAGCTCAAGTGTGTCATCTACTGAAGCATATGTGGGTGACAGTGGTAACAGTCACGTACATATACAGGATGACCTTGAATAGGTCGCGTACATATGTGAGTTGTCAGTGCAACATGTTGCGTATATGTGGTAAAGCCTAGGGAAAAGGGCTATGCACATGGGTTGCAACTTGATGTGATGGTATAACTCTGTGTTGCAGGGTCTCACATAGTTTGTTGAAGGTTCTGACATTGTTTGTTGTAGGTTTTCATGATTACATATTGGATTATGTAAAGTGATGATATAAAATGAAAGGCTATTTTGGATGCATGGCACTAACCAATGAGTATGGATTGAGGCATTTTTTGGTGAATAACAATGTTGGTTATGACAATGAAGTTATGGTATCTTGGTTATGTGATATATCTTGATGATTCTAGCTAGAGATGTCATTGATCTATTGAATCATACTACTATTACATGTATTGTTGGATGCTTAGTATTTGTTGTATTGAATGGAGGATCGACGTTGATATTTTGGGATACATGGCTAGTACATATTTGAGTTTCATTGATATGCATTATGATGTATTATTAGAAGCATATTTGATGGATATATTGGTGCATGCATTTGGCACATGGTTGGACTGCATATGGGGACATGTAGTTGGTGAGTTGATGAGGTGATCATGTTGAACATCATTGATGAGTCATAATTGATGCATGATTGATACACTCCTAGTACATTGGTAGAGGCACCTACTAGCAGTTTGATTGGCACATGTTTTGTGGTGGAATTGGAATACATGTATGAGGATTCATTTCATTGTGGTATTGGTGCATGGTTGATGTGCTTGCATGGTACAAGTGGTGATGCATTTTTAGTGCATGATGATACACTCATAGATGGTATATGTTTGGATGATAGTACTTGGCCAGAAGTAGACCATTGGTATTACTTGAGTAACATATATTTTGGTACATGACATATGGGATGATATAGTTGAGACACTTGATTGATTGAGATTCATGATTTTGATACTTGGTTCATGGTGGAGACATACAATTGGTAGATGCACATGGTTGGCATATTGGTAGAATCACATGGTTGACATGTTGGTAGAAGAATATACATTCCATTGATGATATTTTATGGCACATGGTTGATGTACATGGGTGTTGTGCATGGTGGGCACACAATTTGGTACATGATGTACTTGGTTGATGTTCTATTCATGATTCTCTATTTCCTTGTTGAAATATATTTTGTTTCATGGTATGGCACAAATTTTTGATGCATGGACATGTCCAAGGATCATCATAGAAAGAGAAGTTGATCTATGATTCGGTTGAGCAATAACATTTTAAGCAGAAGCATATTGCAGAGAAGACAGGGCGAGACATACCCATAGGGGGAGTCATTCTTCTTCCCATGATTCTAGGAGGAAAGAGACCTATATTTGAAGAAAGAGCACAAAGGCATACTTCCAGGGGGAGTGATGGTCACAGGGGGAGTATGAGAAATATATATTCAACATTACATCAAAGTGATATCCCTTGTTCAAAAGGGGAGAGATTATTCAGAGGAAGATCAAAGGAATTCAGATAGGGGGAGCAACCCTAAGGGGAAAATCACCATTTTCCATTGATGTAAAAGGGGGAGATGTAGTCACATTGATGTGATTGATGACTATTGATGTAGAGCATGCCTTGTCTACATGTTGACATCAATGATTGGTGTTGACATCAATGTTTGTATTGCCATCAATGCTAAAGGGGGAGATTGTTGGATCATGTTGTCATTGATATCAAAGGCTTAATTAATTGATATCATTGATTGATGTCAAGTGCTTGATTGATGCCAAAGGATTGATTGATTGATGATTAATGATTGATGCCAAATGCAACATGTATTGTCCTTGATTAGAATGGGTAGTTTTCAAGTGGAATCATAGTGATGCATAGATAAATATGGATCAATGAGTTGCCATTGATATGACACATAGATGAAGATGGATCAATGAGTTTTCATTGATACATGATGCAAAGGTGAAGATGGATCGATGTGGTTTCCTTGATATATGATGCATAGTAAGATTGATGAAAATATGACTCTTATTATGGTTGATAAGGTGTACAAATGGATGAACTCCAAAGTGGTTCCCTTATGGTGAAATCCCTCATGGGAATACGCTTAACGGTTGAGTTATCCTAGAATTATGGTTAGAGAACCCATGCTTATATGTGGAATAATCAGATGAAGATCAATGAATTTGTTGGTGAAACTATCCTAGATGGATAGTGCTTGTCATGCCATTTCCTTTGGTATGTGGAATGTCACGTAACTCCTCATGGTTTGAGATTTATGACCCTACAAAGATGAAGGACCCTGATATGCTGACTTGAAACCCCAAGAGGTCAAAGAAGTCAAAGTTCTTGAAAAGAAGAAATTATTATTTAAATGGTGATAAGTCAAGGAGGAATATTTAAATAATAAAGAAATGGAGAACTTTCTAATTATGGAAAGTGGTTAACCCAAAAAATGAGAAAAATTGGTTAAGTGACCTAGAAGTGGGTCAAGTGACCTAGAAGATGCTTATAAGGAAACTACTTAAAGAGTATAAATAAGAGGCGATGCTTATAAGGAAACTACTTAAAGAGTATAAATAAGAGGCAAGGGTCTCTTGTGAAAAGCATCTCTAGTGCATCTCTTTATGTATCTCTTGAGCATGTATTGAAGATCAATTCTGAGAGAGAGAGTGTATGGAGGATCTCATGGATGCATCAATGTTTCGGCAAGTCTGAGATCATGACCTCAAAAGTCTCAAAAGTTCAACAACCCTAGTTTTTGAGGTATACGCAAGATGTACTGAGTCAGGGCACGTACATACGTGGGATGAATGAGGACAGGGTGCATACAATGGATGAAGTCATGAAGACTTTTGGTTGAGTTGATGATAGCCTCTTGAAGACTAAAGTAGGTTCCAAATCCGCATTCTATGGGCTCAGATCTTCCATATACATTTTGGTATGGTTACATTATTGTCTTGATGGATACTCTTGCTTGTTGTATAGTGAATTCTTAAGGAATTCTTGGTATGGCTATTGTGATGTGGTTTGTGTTGGTTGATGGAGTGAGCAACACTCTTATGACTCAGTACTAATATGATTGCTATAGTATATTGGTTGCTTATACATGGTGAGTAGCATTCATATTGTATGGTTGAAAAGCATGAGTAAGTTGTTGGAGAGCTTGGATGTGTTGTGATTAGTTATGGGTCAGTTTGGACAATGAAAGACGTAAGAGAATGTGATTGAAGGTTGTAGAGGATCTGAGTTGATCTTGAAGATAAAACCTTAAGTAACTCATATGTGATACTCATGTTGTAGTACATACACGAGCTATACTACTAGTAGGGTGTGTACATACGTGTGTTGCACTACCGATAGGTCGCGTACCTGTTGAAAGATTGATATCTGTTGAGGATTTTTTCCTCATCTTAGTTGGTGCTGAGGGTGTAAGACGAGTCTTGCATTATAGAACTGATGCTCTTGTAAAATTGTACTCTATTCAGTTGTTGCTGATAAACCCAAGGATTGTAGTCCGTAATAAAATGAAAATTGTACATACATCTTGTGTTCTTTGTGTTCCTTGTGGTGATGATTTGTTGATGATATGTTGTTGATATATGTTGCTGATGTATGTTCACATTTAATTGGTTATAAATGACAGCAATAAGTAATGATTAAATGGTGATTGCTAACGAATGAGTTTTGTGAAAGAGAAGTTTTGGGAAAAAATGTCCTACACTTTTCACCCCCCTTCTCAGTGTAGTCGATGTGTCCAACAATCCTTTTCCCCACAAACAAGGTCTTATACACCAATTTGGTGTCTGGATCTAAAATAACCTTAAAATCAAATTATTATTATTATTATTATATATGTACAATAGTTTATAAGTTATATTAAATACAAATTTTAGATTTTAATTAATTTTAGAAATTGTAAACTTTACCTCTCACCCATTAAAATTATTATCTCTCAACAAATATATATATAATTAATATTAAAAATAGACAATGTTATAAAACTCATTTAAATATAAGAAAACACATTTAAGCTAGGAAAAAACATTAAATAATAATTATTAACATCTCTATTAAAAGGAAATCTACAAGTGTCTTGAAGGTGCACTAAGAATGGGTAATTTAATATATATTTATATATGTTCATCGAAGTTGAGAAGTTAAGGATATTTTTAATAAAAATAGAATGAAAAAGTATATATAATTGTAAGTGAGTCTTTTTTAATTTTGTACACCTACTCAGTATGACATATTTTATTTATACACCTACTTAGTATCTACTTAGTATGACATATTTTAGTGGAAATAAAAAAATAAATTTTAATAATAATAAGTTGTTAAATATGTATTTTATGAATTGTGTTATTGTAATGATAATATAAATATGAAAAGTTGTATTTGATAGGTAGATTTATCAGTTAGGGAAGACCAACAATCACTTAGATTGTATTTATGCACATATCATGTTAATACAATACACATCAATGAAGTTACATTTTCTACTCTATGTATCCGAACATTGTTATCATAGTTGAGATAACTCCATTATTTGATTCCTCGTATTTCCTTTCCTCATGCTAACATAAAATGCCTCATTTTGCTTTCTCTAGTTGCTCCTCTTCCCTCTAACAAATTGATCGATTCCTTTTCTAGCCTATGTTTCATTCATTACTCACGCAAACCCTAATCTGAGTAACTCTCCCGCCCATCACCCATCGATTCATGAACCAACTTCTCTCATGCATACTCTCATATGAAACCCTAACACAAGAGAAATCTATGCGAGTTCCCCTCTCTTCGACCATTTGAATGCACCTCCCACACTCTCAAATGAGGACTAGTTTGCGGACTACACTGATATCTTAATTTTTATCACTGGTTACTAGAATTATGTTTGGTATCACTCGTATTCGAATATTTTATGACTAGTTACTATAATTGTGCAAATCCTAGTTCCATTTCTCACGCGAGCCATCTAATTTGTTCATCCTATCAAAACTATGGGAGAGGGGACGGACAATAGACGAGTGGAGTCAAATTGTCTCAAAAATCGAGTATAAAAGAGTCAAACCCTAATTTGAGGAGGAGAGATATCACAAAGTGTTGGATGTGGATGCCAACAATCTCAAATTACGGTGTTTGGTTGATATGCTATAAACTGCACAGTCATCCCTCATCAACGGACGTTTCTTTAAAATCTTAGAGTTGTGAAGAGCATTGTTGTTTCCTCCATGCACATATTGTTGGTCAATATATGGACTCTATCTGAAATGTTTTTTTGCCATGAAGAAGGAAGTCGTCATTATCTAACCAAGTGAAGCATAACCCCGTGGATTTCTTGATTATAGTGGTTGGATTTCCTGCACGCAGAAGATGAAATCTCTCATTACCATCATTGGCATAGTGTTGAACGGTAAAGAGATATGCAATGAATGGTACAGGAATATCATAAGCACATTGATCTTCAATGACCTGTGAAAAGGAATTTGCAAAGCAACAACAATCCTTGGCATCACTAAAGGCACATAAGCATGCCTTGAATTTGCTGCCTGAAAATCAAAGTGAAGATTAGCACACTAGGTATTAGATCGCCCATTCCAACATCGAACATGAAATATGGGAGGAAAAATACCAAAAGGCAAATGTTTTGATTACTTTGACACTAAGTGAAGAGGTGAGTCTTCATATTTCTTCTATTAAGGACTCCTATATAACTTTCAAGAGATTGAATAACTTGTATGACACACAATCTATACAACTAATGGTGAATCTCGTCAACCTAGATTTGAAGAATAATGATCCTGTGGATTTAGTTTTAGAAATCAAATTCATAATGTATAACATTGAGGCCACTAGAGTGAATTGCTGCAAGAAAGTGGTCAAATGAAATCCATCACATTTGACTAACTCGTGGAGAAATATGGCTAAATGAGGATGATATAACTCTAGGCACTATAATACTAGGCACTATCAATTTAAATATAAAGGAAAATTCCATAACATTCTCACATAAGAAGAATAATACTAGGTACTATCAATTTAAATATAAAGGAAAATTCCATAACATTCTCACATAAGAAGAATAAGATAACTTGGTGGGGTGTTACAATGAAAGCATGTTCAGTAACACTCTTATTAGACAACTTGAATAATGTTTCAAAAGATATCTTCAATGATAACCAAAATTCAATACAAAAACTGTAAGATCACAAAAAAGAAGTTGACAAAATTGTTGGTAGAAAAGACATAAATTTCTCACCTTAAGAACCCAAGGTTTGTTCACAAAAATTGAGGATTTTCAAAATGATAACGAAAATATTCAACATGAAGTGCATATCCTACAATGTTAAAAGTAGAAGAGTGGGTCAACAAGGTGGAATAACTCAAAAGCCAACTATGAGTATCAAAGAAAATGAACTCCAAGAAACATTTCAAAAAGACCTAGTCAAATAATGCTAAGGAAATTAAAGGATTGAAGAATCATAATAAAATGTTGCTAATGAAAATAAAAAAATAAAACATAAGGATATATCACTCTTGAAAGTAGACAAGGAGACATCCATAAGTGCAAGTGAATCAAAGAATCTTTCACTAGTTGACTCCATAGATAAGAAAACTTTATCGATCATATTGAATAAAGGAATTTTTTATAAGTTGATATGGTAGATCAAGGGACCTTGATGGAATTGGTCGAAACTAAAAATTAGAGTTTCAATATTGATGAATCTTTATTATTGAAAGAGAATCTAGATATTGAATTCAAGAAAAAATTAAATTAAAATTTAACATCTACAAATTCAGTGATGGTCAACATTCCATAATTTAGCATGATAAAGTCATTGGCACATCAGTGAAAACTGAAACATAAAATATATTTACATGATGACTCAATTATACCATGGAAATATTAAGTCATAAATTAAGAAGGATTAACTTATCAAGATACCATATTGACAACCAAATCACATAAAAAAGTAGCATGTCTAATTAGTGCATCAAACTGAATGTTGTTCTTATATATTAAAGTATATGAAAATAAATATGTATCTTGAAATCAACAACAAAGAAAATCAAATCCAAACTAGACTAACACTTATTATGAGAGAGTTCTATAAAGAATCAATTTAGATTGGATTGATAATTTTTCAATGAGATAATATTATTATTGAAAGTTTCAAAATTCATATCACCTTGTGTCTTCAACCTGATCAAACAAGTGAAATTACAAGAAGATTAATCATTATATAAAATCATGTGTCCTTTACTTATTCTTTAAGAACAAACTATTTTAAGAGGGAGAACTTATGTATATTACGAGTATGTAATAATGTATAAAACATTTTTGTGATAATAGTAATATAAATCAATATTATGTTTTGACTTATCACACAATTCATTCTCTCTCTCTCTCTCTCTCTCTCTCTCTCTCTCTCTCTCTCTCTCTATATATATATATATATATATATGGGTATGCACAAGCTAATGATTAGTAGCAATGCAAACATCAAAAAATAACAATATGTTAACTTGGAGGGATTATTCATGCTACTTTTACAATGAATTTGAATATGGTGTAAGAACATGAAATGTAGTAAATTGAATTAGCTTTCCAAATATAAAACTTTTATTCATAGAAATTGTGAATAACTATGTGAAATTTGAATAGTTATAAAAGTGGTATGTTATTTTTCCAGCAAAATGTAAGGTATATGTTTTTTTGTGTGTTGATGTTTAGTACCTTAACGTTGTAAATTCATCCAAAAACTTGTATGGTTGTAGAGAATTTTTTTTTCTACTGCAATGTATTTTTGAGAAATTTATGATATTAATTTTGTATTTTTTTAAATTATGAAAATCAGTATATCCTTGAAATCACAAGGCCTTTTGTTCATGCAGGCTAAGAGGGTCTTAAAATGATAAAAATAATTTATTCAGTTTTCAGATTGTATATATTAGTCTCCTCTAGTGTGGCATATAACTCATTTTAGAATTGGTTAATCTGAAAAAAAGTAATATTAGAAATAAGTGAGTTATGTATTCTAGGATTTTGATATATGTCAAGACAAAAATAGATAAAAAATAGTAAACATTATTAATTTAAAAAAAATACAATATATTTGGAATCTACACAACCGAATCTATCTATGTCTGTAGTTTCATTGATAGCTGAATTATGTAGCCGATATAAAAATAACATAAAAAAACAAAGATATGGAGAGGTATTCATAAAAATGGAGGTTTTTATGTATTTGCATACGAAACCACAAGGTTTTTCATCCTGAACCTAAATCTGAGGCATCCAAATCAACAAAAATGTACACGAGAGTTGTCACTCTCAAAAGCGTGCATGCATTATTAGGAACATGAACACACACACTTTCATATTAACACAAAAGAATTCTCTCTCTCTCTCTCTATCTCCAACCTCTACGCCCTTCTCCCTCCCTCCCTCTATGTTCCTCCCTTTCTCTCCAACCTCTATTTTCTTATCCCTCCCCCACTATGTCCCCCCTCTTTCTCTCCATATCCCTCTCTCTTTTCTCCCAATTCCGCTCTAATGTTGTGTCCCTCTTCCCCCCCCTCTCTCTCCCCCATCGCTCCCCCTGATATATCTCTACCCAAATCAGTCTCTCTATCTTATCTCCACATTCCTTCCTATCCTACCCTCTTATTATCTCACTCTCCCTCCCTCACTCCCCGCCCCCACCTCTCTCTCTCTCCATCTCTCTCCCCTACACTCTATTTCTTTATCTCCTACTTTCTCTTTTCTTCCCTATATTTTTCACTTCCCCTCTCTTGCCCCCTCTCTCTCTTTACTTATTTCTCTCTATCCATTTATAACTCTCTCTCTTCCCCATACTTCTCTCTCTCTCTCTCTCTCTCTCTCTCTCTCTCTCTCTCTCTCTCTTGCTCGATCTCTCCTCCTCCCTCTCTCCCTCCAAATTTCCCCTCTCTCTCTCTCCCCCTACTCACCTTCCTTGTCTCTCTTATATATATCTATCTCCTCCCCCCCCCTCTCTCTCCATCTCACATCCACCTCTCTCTTTCTCTCTCTCTCCCCCCTTCTCTCCCTCTTTCCCCCCTCTCTTCCCCTCCCTCTCACTCTCTTGCATATACCACTCTCCTCCCCTCACTCTATATCCCGCTCCCTATATCTCTATCTATCCCCATCTCTCACTCCCTACCAAACTCTCTCTCTCCATGAATTAGTCACTCTCCCCCCCTCTCTCACTCTACCCCTCACTCCCTCCATCCCTCTCTCTCTATGAACTCTCTCTCTCACTAACTTTCTCACTTTTTCTTTCTCTTTATGTATCCYCTTATTCTCCCCCCYTRTYTSTCTATCCTTCCTTTTCCCATCTCTCCCCCACTCTCCCCCCCGCTCTATCTCTTTAKCTCTATCTCTCCCTCCCTCTACTTCTCTCTCTCYCCCTCCCTCCCTCACCCCCCACTACCACACACTCTCTTCCTTCATTTATCATTCCTTCTCTCTCTCTCTCTCTCTCTCTCTCTCTCTCTCTCTCTCTTTCTCTCTATCTCTCTCTTTCTCTCTCTCAACTCCTTGATTAAAACCCCCACCAATCCTAGGGGTTCATGCAACCTTCTTGTCTAAGGATTTTTTACACTGAGGAGCAGAATTATCTCACAGGCCCCTATTGAGCCCTTGAAATACTTCTCCACATGCATTTCCCCATTTTCACACATGTAAAATCAAATTTGTGAGGATCTTAAAAATCTAATAGAGTCTTCCACATGGCCTCTGGCCAAAAATGTGGGCTAAATTTCAACATGAGGAAAAAATTTGTACTTCGAAGCTCTAGGATTCAAGATTTCCAATAGAAACAAACAACATTTCTCCTGAACGTTGAACTTGTTGAAAGACGAACAAAGCAAGGGATCGACGATCGTCATCACACACCATGAATCTATGGTACATGGGGGTTTCAGGACTTCAGGAGTTTCGAGAGATTAATGCACACAACTCCCCATATCATTGAACTCTGAAGTGGTTAGGAGTCATGATACGAAGTCCACTTATCCTTACAATTGGATGATCTTGGTATGCTACGGGATTTAGGCCTTCAGGGGTATCCACAATACCACACTCCAAAATAATTAAACACTGAATTGGTGAGGTATGGATCCATTATCCACGTGTCCCTCTCAACCGATCGTTGATATATACTCTAGCCTTCGGGCATTCAGGATTTCTCGACTCAAAACTCTTTACACCTCCATTTCCCTAGACTACCGAACTTCCAAACCACCAGAAATATGTTGACACATAGCTCTAACGCCAATGACCAGGATCCACTCTATCCTTCAGATCTTCATGAAACTTGCATGCTCCTACAACCACACTTCAATTTTTCCAGATAGCCAGACTTCTGGATAACCATTGATCTACAGACACTCGTCCCTCGACCACTAATGGTCCAGATCGATTTCAGACTTTAGGACTTCAGGAAATTTGTCTCCTTTACACCCAATACATGAAAATCGTTGAACTCACGAAGTAAGTCTGGAGGACTTCAAGGGTTAAAACACACACCTCTTCTTCATATCTGACAGTCATGAAAGAGATTATCTCCCTTCGAACGGATCTCGTCTGATTGTCCTCTAAACAAAAGGATTTATTTCCTCCAATGCCTTTTTCTTGTTATTCCTCCTGAGATTATTACTCTAACTGATTCAAAGTTACAAAATTTTCTCCTTGCGCTCTTCCTTGAAAAACTTAAGGCTTGAATATTTTTGGAAAATCCTCCTGTGCACTTCTTGCATTATTCCTCTTTGAGAATATTTCAATACTTGACTAAGTGTTGGCCCTATGCACACCTTCCATGGGTATCCTCGAGTTTTTATACTTCACTGAGTATGTGTTCACTCCTTTCACTCACTCTTGAAAGTTTCATGCTATCTCTCCTGAGAAAATGAGCTTGAAATGACTCTTCCTTTGCACTCCTTGCGTGGCCACTGTTCACTCCTTGCACCAAGTTTTTCAGAAGAGAAACAATTGAAAATTATATAACATCAAAGGTTCATTCACTCAACCATGAAATACACACAGGAATATAAAACAAAGTAAAAACACAAATAACATAACATTACCCAAATTAACTTAGAGATAAGAAAACTCAGACATTTGGAAGAAAATATCCTCTATTGTATTCCATAAGATAAACATTTACAAAGTGTTCTTGCATCTCTCAACTTCTCTTCTTCAGAAATATAACAAATAACTCCAACAAAATAGCAAATAAACCTCAACAACATATTTTGGGCATAGATTACATACATTTATACATGGAGGGGCTTCTCGAGCCTTCCTTTCGACTACTCTAGTGTTTTCACATCATAATTAAAGCATCCTACCACTAAGTCTTATTACAATAAATGGATAATTACAACCCATATACGAGTCGATGCTCAATATATGTACAATCCTAAATCTAATTAAGGCGATTACAATCTCCTACAATATCACACAATGGATCAAGCCTCAAAACATTAAAGGGCATTTAATTTCAATACTTTCAAAATAGTAAAATGATGCACTTTCCTTGGGACCCAAAATAGTTTGAATGCACACACTAGATGTTGAGTTGTCCTCCACTTGGCCTCATTGAACATTGATGGTGATGCCCTTGCATCATACTCCTCTGGACAAAACAATTCATGGACTCATGTCCGTGAGGTCTTGAAGTCTCTTTCCATGCTTCTGGATATGAGTTTTAGTTATCCAACTAGCATCTTTTGTTGGATGATCTTGGCACTTAACTAGATACTCATAATAAACTTTTATCCTAGTCTTCTTAGCAATCCTCTAGTCTAAAATCTTCTCTATATGTGGCTTCTCTCCTATGGAAATTTTCTACTTCTATTGAATCTCCTCCCGATCATCTGTCCCTTCTGCATCATCCATCCTTTAAGGATATAAGTCTGCTACATTGAATATTGGTGATATTCCAGTGTCCTCTAGTATTTCAATCTCATAAGCATCTACAACAAATTTTCTGAGGAAGTATTCAACTTGTTATATTTCCCTTTCAAAAATATTTCCTTCCTTAGATGTTCTAACAATTGATCTCCAATTTCAAAATTTACATCTCTTCTCCTTTGTTCTATTCTTCTCTTGTGTTTTTGGCTTCTATCATGTAGTTGTCCCTTAATTTGATCATGAAACTTTTGCATCTTTGCAACAAAATCCTCTGCTCCTGCACTTCGAAATTCATCTCGTCCCAAATATCTCAATTCAGAAATTTCTCTTGGATGCATCCCATATACTATATGGAATTGGCACTTACCAGTACTCCTATTCGGTGAGTCATTATATGAAAACTCTGTTTGGGGAAAAATTTGATCCCACTGACTATTATGTTTAGTAACCCAACTCCTTAATAGATTCTCTATACTTCGATTCAATACCTCAGTTTGTCCATCTGTCTAAGGATGATATGCTGAATTGAAAGACAAACTTGTCCCCATCTTATTCCACAAAGTCCTCCAAAAGTGTCCCACAAATTTAGTATCTCTATTTGAAACTATACTTTTGGGAAATCCATGCAATCTCACAATCTCCTTGAAAAATAAATTTTCTATGTGGGTAGCATCACTAGTTTTGTGACACGGTATGAAATGTGCCATCTTCAAAAATCTGTCAGCCACCAAAAATATTGAATCACTTCCCCTCTGGGTTCTTTCTAATCCCATAACAAATTCCATACTTATAGCATCCCACGACTTATCTGGAATAGGAGATGGTTGATACAATCAAGTGTTCTACTACTTTCCTTTAGCATATTGGCATATTCTACATATGTCCATGGATTTCTTTACATCAGACCTCATGCCTGGCTAGTAGTATTAAGTACTCAATTGTGCATATTTTTTATCATGGCCAAAGTGTCTAGCCAAACCTCCACTTTGTTTCTCCTTTATCAAATTATCTCTCGTCGAGAATTTCAGGATACAAAACCAACTTCCTTTGAATAACAATCCACCCTGGATCAAATACTCCATCCATGATTCTTGTTCCTTAGAAAAGGGTTCTCACATGCTTTGTAAGCTTCTTCAAAATCAGGGTCTTCTTGATACATCTCCTTCAGGTGTTCAAATCCGAAGGTCTCCACCTGGAATTCGTACAAGATCAAACATCTCCTAGTCAAAGCATCTGCAACTTTGTTAGTGCTTCCACTAATATGCTTAATAACAAAAGTAAAATTCTGCATGAATTCTACCCATTTGGCATGTCTCTGGTTCAACTTCTCTTGTCTGGTTATAAACTACAAAGCCTAATTCTCAGTATACAAAGAAAACTCCTTCGGGATAAGATAATGCCTCCATTTTTTCAAGGCTTGTATCACAACATAAAATTATTTGTCATATGTGTAATATTTCCTCTTGACATCATTCATCTTCTCACTGAAATATGCAACAAGCTTATTGTCTGGACTTAAAACTACACCAATGACCACTCCAATAGCATCACATTTAACCTAAAAAGTCTTCTTAAAATTTGGCAGAACTAAAATAGTTTGTTATGTCATCTTTGATTTTAACACTCTAAATCCCTTCTCAAATTCTTATTTCCAATTAAAATATTTATGCTCTTTCTTTATGGTGTCTAGTATGGGTGCACAAATACTACTGAAATTTCTGATGAAATTCCTATAAAAACTCACCAACCCATGAAAAATTCTTACTTCAAACACTCTTCTTGGTGAAGGCCAATCTCGTATTTGCCTCACCTTCTATGGATCCATCTTCAATTCATTTTAAGAGATTATGAACCCCAAATATACAAGTTTTGTTTTCATAAAAGAACACTTCTTCAAATTCACCAACAACTCTTGTTGTAACCTCCTCATCACCATCTTCAAATGTCTCAAATTCTCCTCTTCAGTCTTAATAAATATTAGAATGTCATCTAAATAAACAATCACAAACTTACCAATAAAATATTTGTGTACTTCATTCATCATTGTCATAAATGTACTTAGGGAATTTGTCAAGCCAAATGACATAACACGCCACTCATACAATTCTTCATTTGTTATGAATGTTGTTTTCCAGTCATCTCCCTCTCTCATCCTTGTCTGATGATAGCCACTCTTCAAGTCTATCTTGGAAAATAACTAGTTCCACTCAAGAAATCCATTAAATAATCCATTATGCGTAAAGAAAATCTATACTTGATGGTTATCTTGTTGATGGATCTATAATCTGTGCACATTCTCCATCCTTCTTCAAACTCAAAATAGTCGGTATGACACACAGGCTCAAACTTTCCCTGATCAAACCTTTATCCAACAATTCTTGGACTTGATTCTTGAGCTCTTCATTCTTTTGAGGGGTCAATCTCTATGTTGTTTTGTTTGGAAAAAATTCTCCCAGAATAAGTTCAATATGGTGACTGATACTCTTGATGGGTGGTAAAGAGTGAGGTAAATCATCCACCAAAATATCAACAAACTCATCTAATAACTCATGAAATTTCATAGGAAAAACATAGATAGAAGTGCTTGCAAGGATGACTCTCGGCTTACATACAATAGCAAAATGCATTTCCTATTCCTTCTTCACTTTTTTCAAGACTTCCTTCCCACTCATGAGAAGTATATTAGTACTAGCTTCCTCTTTGACTCCTTTATCTTCTATTGGCAACAACATGTGCTTACACCCATTTTTATCAAGGGTAGAATTATTTTTCCTCCCATCATGTATGAAATTCCTGTAATATTTCCATGGTCTTCCCAACGAAACATGAAAAAATTCCATGTGTATAACATCACATAAAACTTCATCTCTATAACCACCTATCTTAGACTCAAACTTACATTGTCGACTTACCATGACTTGATGTCCTTTATACAAACACAACACCTTGTATGGATTCAAATGTGTAGTTTTCTCCAACTTCATATTTTCCACCATCTTAGTGGATACCAAGTTATCAGTAATTCCCTTATCTATGATCAGCTTGAACACCCTATCTCTGGTCTTGCAATTAGTCCTAAAAAAATTGTTCCTCTAGACCGGTTCTCATGCTTATTTCTCTGGATTTATGAGAACTTTCAGCGTCATGAATGATCTTCCTTCTTTTCCTACTTCTTCTTTCATGTATGTATCCACATTCCTCTTTTGCACTTCAAAAATGTGAGCTTCTCTACCTCTTGCATTATTCCTTTAGGGACATTCCCAAGACATGTGACCTATTTTTCCTTAAGCGTAACACTTTACTTATCCTCCTATGCCTCTTCCTTTTCCTCTGGGAAAATAGTTTATTCCTCCATAGTGTCCTCCTCTAGAACTGCCTCCTGTCTCTATCTGACTGTGATATCTTTGTAAGGTATCTAGAGAGG
>ML781699.1:683338-729605 GCA_009831015.1 Picea engelmannii | reverse complement strand
CTCTAGAATGTTCTTAGGTGATGGTAGCACTATATAAAGGGGTTCAAGCAATGTAATGAGACATGAAGAGAAATATTGTATTTGGAGTGGTAGCTCAATAGGAGGATGCCCCCTCGAAGAGGCAAGTGAACATGAGAGGATCCCTTCCATAATAGGATCTATTGTATGGTGTTTTCCTACCTCAAGGGTTTGATGGTAATAAAGAAGATTTTGCATATTGTTCTTGTATATATATTGTGGTGCTTTTGTATTCAGTCTTTTGTTATTAACAAGTGGTATCAGAGCACTTTCCTTGGGCATACATTGTGGGTAAATATTTTTTATTTTTGCAGATTTTTTTTCGGAGAAGAAAAAAGAGGGCCACGATATTCTCAACGTTTTCGATATATTTATGTGAAAAATTTGGAGAAAAGGGTTGTATATATGAGTTCCTCTTATAAAAACACCCAATTTGAAAAAAAAAATCATCCGAAACGGAGTCCGGGAAGTCAAGATATTGAAGTTTTAAAATCTGCAAATTTTCAGGATTTTTTCTGTGGACGGCGGCGATAATTGTTTTTATTTATGTAGCATCTGGAGGTCAATTTTTCCCAAATAAATTACAGATCTGAGTTCCTCTCACAATTTCACCCAATTTCAAAAAAAAATCAGCCAAAACGGAGTCTGGGAAGTGAGGTTATGAGCATTTTAACTTCAACAGTTTTTTAAGGTTTTTCCAGAAAAAAACGCGATTTTCTGCTGAAACTTATTGTGTCTATTTTTGGGTTTTTTCGTGACGGCTGCAGGACCGAAGAGTTCATAGGTTGCTCAGATGGCTATTTCCTCTCAAACCTTGAAACAAATTCTTGAATCATTCAAAGCCCAATTGTTTCATACATTGGATGACAGATTGGATGCATTTGTACATGGCCTCACAGACGACCTCACAGACGGCCTCAATAATAGTTTTCGTAGTATTCAAGATTCATTGAATAACATGTAGGAGATATTTCCTATGGAGGGCCTCATGAGTGAATATAGTCAAGAAATATATGCTTGGTATAATTTTGAGGCCGATTGTGATTATTGGTATATGGATAGTTGTCATTTCTGGGATGACAACCACTTCCATATTTTATTTGATGACTCTACTCCACCTTCTGTAGAGAACATAAATGTCCCACATCAGGAGCTAGTTACCAACATTTAGTCTGCATATTCTACAGTGGTATTATTCCTTCCAGATTCTGCTATGACTCTTTTCCACTATGTGGATGGATCTTCTTATTTGGATCCACATGATAGGTGTCAGGATTTGGAGCATCATTTGGAGTTGGTTATTGGGTTCCAAAATATTCCATCGGGAGTTCACATGAGCACTTGGACATGTGACCCTGGTTTACAATGGTGGTTGGACTATTTCAGCATGGTGGATTTGCTTTCTATATGGGACCTTGGTTCTTCAATCTTCTTCAACATTATGGTCCACAATTATCCATGGAACCCTTGTATATGGTTGTACATCAAGCGTTGAGGACAACGCTTTCATAACGAGGATGGAATGTAAGGTAGCTAGAGAGGTATTGGTGGGGGCCCAGAGGGCCCATAGTGATAATAGTGGAGGTCATTCAATGTAAGGTGGACTAGGTCCACTATATTATTAAATAAGGCCCATTATGGTAGTTAGATATAATAAATGGGTAGTTAGATATAACAAATGTAAGAGGACTTCTTAAAAGGTTCTACTTTTAGAAGATTCCTCCTCTAGAATGTTCTTAGGTGATGGTAGCACTATATAAAGGGGTTCAAGCAATGTAATGAGACATGAATATAAATATTATATTTGGAGTGGTAGCTCAATAGGAGGATTCCCCCTCGAAGAGGCAAGTGAACAAAAGATGATCCCTTCCATAATAGGATCCATTGTATGGTGTTACCCTACCTCAAGGGTTTCTATAATAAAGTTGTGGTTTTCTATATGGTTTCATATATATTGTGTTGTGATTGTATTAAGATATCTTTGGATCTATTGTGATATTTTGTATTCAGTATTGGAGTCTTAACAATCTTCTAGCTTCTTCTCTCAGCTTCTGGAACTTTTCTCTGATGATTCCTCTTCCTCTATTAGGAATATTTCCTTTGTTCTGTTGACTCTACTTCCTCGCCAACTTTTCCTCTGCCTCCAGGGATACGTGATAAGAATATTATATAGTTCTCATTGTCTTCATGATAATATCATCCTGGATTTCATATCTTAGGCCATTAATGTACCTCAAAACTTTCTCTTCATCATTCTCCCTATGTCATGCTCTTATGTTCATCTTGTAAAATTATTCAGTGTACTTTTTCACCGACAAACCTTTTTGTCTCAAATTATGTAACTTCCTAAAAATATTATTTGATAATCCTTCGGTATGAACTTAGCCTTCAATTTAGCTACCATCATATCTCAATTTTTTATTTTAGATTTACCTTTTCACCCTCTGTCAGCTTGCAATTCATTCCACCATAATGTTGCATGTCCCTTCAATTTGGTTACCACATGCTTTGCGTTATTTTCATCATCAATCTCCTCATAGTCAAATTACTTGTCTAACGAACTTATCCAATCAAACAGTTCTTCTAGATATAAATTTCCTTCATACATTGGGACTTGTATTTTTTCTTTGGTTCCTACCTTGACAATAGCTCTCAGAAGTCGCTCCTCTACGCTTGTTCTCCTGCAAATTCTTCTACTTCAACATCTTCATTTTTAGATTCACTGACGTCACCCGCATTAGGTTCTCTTCTTTCTGTTGTCTCCATGGAATACAACGTCACACAAATTTGTCTCATTTCCTCTCCCATGGTTGCATTGACCACTATTCTCTCCCTCCATCTACTCAGAGGCATTGTTCTAAGTTTTCTTTCACAAAAAGATTAATTTTAGCTCTGATACCACTTGATGCAAACCCCCACCACTTCTTGAGGTTCACGCTACCTCTCTTTCTAAGGATCATTTACACTGAGGAGCCGAATTATCTCTCGGGCCCCTGGTCAGCCCTCAAAATGATTCTCCACAGGCATTTTCCCCTTTTTTCACGTGTAAAATCAAGTTTGTGAGGGTCTTCATAATCCAACAGAGTCTTCCACATGGCCTCAGGCCAAAACCATGGGATAAATTTCAACAAGAGACAAAATTAGGGACTTCGGAGCTCCAGGCAATGTTCCAACAACAACACGCAATGTTTCTCCCAAACGTGGAACTCACAGACAACCTAACAAAGGAAGGGATCGATGGTCCTCATCACACGCCATGAATATACGGTACATGGGGGTTTAGGGACTTCAGTATTCAAGATTTCTGATAGGTTAACATACACAACTCCTTGGAACGTCGAACTCTAAAGTGGTGAGGAGTCACAATCCTCGGTCCACGTTTCCTTACAATTGGACGGCTCGAAGCCACTCTGGGATTTAGGCCTTTAGGGGTCTCCGCAATATCACACTCTAAAATCACCGAACACTGAATTGGTGAAGGTTGGATCCATTATACACGTGTCCCTCTCAACCAATGATCGAGATCTATTCTGACCTTTAGGCCTTCAGGAGTTCTCGACTCAAAACTCTTTACACCATCGTTTCCCTAGACTTTTGGACTTCCAAACCACCATAAATATACTTACATGTAGCTCTAACACAAATGGCCAGGATCCACTATGGCCTTCAGAGCTTTGGGAAACTTGCATGCTCCTGTAACCACACTTTGATTTCACTAGACAACCAAACTTCCAAATAATCGTTGATTTACAGACACGTGTCCCTCGACCACTAATGGTCCATATCGATTTTGGACTTTGGGAATTTTGGAAATTTGTCTCGTTTACACCCAACACATGAAAATCATCGAACTTGCAAAGTCTAAAGGACTTCAAGGGTTAAAACCCATGATTCTTCTCCAGATATTACGGCCACCAAAGATCTTGGCTCCCTCCGAACATATCTCGTCCACTAATCTTATAAAAAAAATGATTTATTTCCTCTAAGGAATTTTCCCCAATATTCCTCCTGATATTTATAATTCTAAGTGATTTGAACCTCTGACCTTCTCTCCTTTCGCTCCTCCTTGAAAAGTCTAAGGATTGAAGATTTTTTGAAATTCCTCCTGTGAATTCCTTGGGTTATTCCTCCTTGAGAATTTTTCAACACTTGACTAAGTGTTGGCCCTTGCACACCTTACATGGGTATCCTTGAGTTTTTATACTCCATTGAGTATGTTTTCACTCCTTTCAATCACTCGTCAAAGTTTCATGCTATCTCTCATGAGAAAATGAGTATGAAATGACTCTGCTTTCGTACTCTTTGTGTGGCCACTTTGCACTCCTTGCACTAGGGTTTTCAGAAGAGAAACAATTGAAATTTGCTAGCAGGAAAATCCCCCCTTTAACTACACCAGGGTTTAATATGTAGACAGAGTGAATGAACTTCTAAAATTTAATCTATTTTCTACTCTGCCCCAAACATACCAAAACAAATGAAAATAAATAAATAAGAGAGAAGATTGGTAACTGTACCTTTTATCCCATGTCTGGTGATGATCTCCTCAAGCTCTATAGTTCCAATGACTTCACGTCTCCTCCCAAGGCTGACCTACATCCAAAACTAAGAAAACAAGGAATACATTCATGTTATTCCATTCATGAGTTATGGTTAGAGATCAAATGCTACGTATAGATAAATGAAAATACACAAAACATCATCATTTGGGACCTGCAAAAGAGATTCTTTTATTCATCAAAAAAATATTGAAAATTACAATCTATGTCAACCACCATTCCGCGAACCTGGTCTAGGATCCTTTTTACAATGATCCAAGTTCACCTTCAATAGGAATCTTCTCTCAATATTTTGATCACCTCAAGGGAAGGGAATGGATTGAATGAAGGAAGAAAAGGTTGATGAGGGAATGCTGAGGCAATATCTCACAAAATGTAGCAAACGCTTGGGCAATTAGGGGAAGTGAAATTGGGTAGAGTTCCAGTGTTCTTATGCTTGTATGTGAAATGGGACCCCAAAAACTCCTTTTATATGAAAAAAGGATGGTTATTCGGTTGGGTGACGAGCCATAGCAGGTGAATTTGTTGGAAAACCTCCAATAGCCCGTGAATTTCACCGAATTCCTTACAACGTTTTAATATTCACAAATTTTGCAATCATATGCAAGTTGTTTAGTGTGCAACAAGCGTATGTATGTAGGCTTTCTAGCATGCAACAAGTGTATGTATGCAGGCTGTAGTGGTGTAGGACATGTAGATGCTCTAAATTTTTTTTTTTTTTAAGAAGATCTCCTCAACAGTGCTTTGGAAACATATGCAAGTAAGTGGAATAAGGCCATGTATGCAAGGATAGGGAATTTTAGGGCTATAACAGATGCCCCCTAATGTGTGAGGTCAAAAGAGAAATTGATGACTGAAATACATTACAATTTCTTCACCAATGTACAAAATCAAGTGAGCCCAGGACTGGAGTTCATGAGGTGCCATATGAAAAACAAAAATTGTCTCTCCAAGGAGGGCATACCCATGCTCGAGATAAACTAAAGCATGGTTGAAAATCAAATACACTGCATATCTGTGTCATATAAATATATAAAGTGTAGCCGTGCGCAATACAACAACAGATCTACATCTCAAAATCAGTCGAAGATATACAACTATAGTATTCATCTTCAAGAATCTAGTGACACCTGATGGATGGAGATGAGGTCTTCATAGCTCAAGCAACAACTTCAAGATATTCAAAACTTGGGTAGGAGTACAATGGGAGTGTATACTCACTATTGTGAGGTCTTCGATAGCTTGTCAGGAAAAGACATGAGGATCTCGATGTTCAGACAGAGAAATTCATCGATTTTGAATATGGACTTGACTGAACTCTCGAGATGGAAAACTCATGAAGGTAAAGAGACAAACTGCAGAAAGGATGACTCAAGTTGAGTGAAACTTTTGTTGGACAAAAGCATCAGACTCAGGAAGCATGACATTGACATAAGTTTTTGATGCAGGAGGAAACACAAAATCTGCATGTGTTTGGAAGAGTAACCAAATGAAGGAGGACAAAAATCTATGTAGCGAACTTCCTAAGGTCATACTAGATCCCAATGCTTGAAAAACAAACAAAAGGATGTTCTTTGTCCAGGGGAGACTCTCTGTGCTGCTGAAAAAAGAATGAATATTTCTCGTCCCCTCTTTTTGGAATATTTGTTTTTTTTGTCTTTTTCAATTTTTTAAGAGCTTGAAAAATAATAAAATAATGCTACGTTATAAAGGAGGAAAGAGTGTTGCAAGAAAACATACTAGTTCCAAGCACATGGAACATACTAATGCTCAGAGCAAGGAGACATGTGAGGAAAATGACACTTGGGGAAAATTCCTCCATGGGTCAAAGTGTCAGGTCACAGAGGCAAGAAGTGATACAAGGATTACCTATAAGGCATGCTTCAAATTATCAGTTGAGAGAAACATGGAGCCGAAATTAGGCCAAAGACACAAAGATGATACTTGCAAATGTGATTAATAAAGACACAATGAGACCCCTTCTATGTAATTTTTACGGGCCCAGAGAAGGTAAGATCGGTAGTTTTTTCACGTTTAGAGAGTCCGAAAGAACACAAAAAAGAAGACTCTGAGGAGTACCTTTTTCAGAGATAATCTAGTCGGTTTGAAAAAGGATTAAACTTGCACCGAAAAGATGCCTATTCAAAACCATTTTAATGAGTGTGATAAAGACAAAATCACTCGACAATCTTTTCAAATTTAATGAATCTGAAAAGAGATTAAATATGGACTCACAACCTTTTTCTGAGTTTAGTCTCCTTAGCCCAAAAAGGTATAAAAGTAACCAAATAGAACTCTCCCAGCAAGACAAATCTCCCGAGGTGTACCTTTTTCCGCTATAATCTACAGGTTAGAAAAAGGGTTAAACTCATGCCAGTAGATGTTCTTCTAGACCAATTTAATGAGTGTGAAGGAACAAGGTCACTCGACAATCTTTTCAATTTTAGAGAGTCTAAAAATATCTTAACTATGGACTCTGGGGGAGGTTCCTTTTTTGTAAGTAATCTCCAAGGACCAAAAAAGACAATAAACCAAAACCAAGGAGAATGTTCCTTTTTCGAAGATTTATTCCCTCAGGCCCGAAAAAGGGTTAAACTTACGCCTGAGAATACTCTTCTAGCGAACTGAGGTTCCCAGAGCATACCTTTATTCGTAAAATTAGCCATCTGGACCAAAAAAGGGGTAAACTAATGCCAGACAGATGTGCCTTCAAATTTGAGTTTGGCGAGCATAAAGGGAAACAAGATCGCTTGACAATATTTTCATTTTTAGAGAGTCCAAAAAGGGCTTAAATAAGTCTCCAGGGGGTTACTTTTCTCAAGTAATCCAGACGATATCGAAAAGAATAAATACAGTCTCGTTGGATGTTTCTTTCAGAATTTAAAGCGAGCTTGAAAGACAAGAAATCATGTGTAAGGTAGCTAGAGAGGTAGTGGGGGGGCCCAGAGGGCCCATAGTGATAATAGTGGAGGTCATTCAATGTAAGGTGGACTAGGTCCACTATATTATTAAATAAGGCCCACTATGGTAGTTAGATATAATAAATGTAAGAGGACTTCTTAGAAGGTTCTATTTCTAGAACATTCCTCCTCTAGAATGTTCTTAGGTGATGGTAGCACTATATAAAGGGGTTCAAGCAATGTAATGAGACATGAAAAGAAGTATTTTATTTGGAGTTGAAGTTCATTAGGAGGATGCCCCCTCGAAGAGGCAAGTGAACAGGAGCTATATTATTAAATAAGGCCCACTATGGTAGTTAGATATAATAAATGTAAGAGGACTTCTTAGAAGGTTCTATCTCTAGAAGATTCCTCCTCTAGAATGTTCTTAGGTGATGGTAGCACTATATAAAGGGGTTCAAGCAATGTAATGAGACATGAAGAGTATTATTGCATTTGGAGCGGTAGCTCAATAGGAGGATTCCCCCTCGAAGAGGCAAGTGAACAGGAGAGGATCCCTTCCATAATAGGATCCATTGTATGGTGCTTCCCTACCTCAAGGGTTTGGTAATAATAAAGTGTAGTTTCTTATATCTTGCTTTGTGGATCTATTGTGTATTCAGTATTTGTGGTGATTATATTGGTAGATCTATTCAGGTTCTTAAGAGCATGCTCATGAGGGAGTCCTGTGGGGTACATTCTACACATTGACAATAGGAACATATAAAGGGGTAGCATCAAATAACATTGAATTAGGATGGTTATTATCATATGCAAGTTTTTCGATAGTGACAATGCTTCCATTGTGACGGAAATACATGACCCAGAAGAGCATAAACACAACAACATTCATAGCATATACATAATCACGGCCCAGAAGCATATTGAAATATAATGTGCCTTCCACCACTATAACATTGACACGGACAATATTCCCACCTAACAAGATTGAAAATTGAGGAAGAATCCCCAAATATTCACTAGGACATCTGTCAAAAGCCAACAACTCATGTGAAGCAGACACAAGCTTGGGAGAACCCAAAGCCTGTCAAGCTGAGGAGGATAAAATACTTGTGAAGGTTCCTTCATCCATAATACATCAGTAAATTTTGTTTGAATTAAATTCAACCCCTATTTGAAAGGGTGTAGAAGAATGAAGGTGGGGCTCAACAAGGTCATTCCAATCAAAGGAAATCATCCTAGGACTTGGAGGGGGCGTGCTCAAAGTAAGCGGAATGCCCCCTTGTTCTGAAAGTACTGAACTGGAAATGCTAAAAACATAGTGGGTAGACACATCACTCTCCAAGAGAAGAGTGGGATCAGTCGGAGATCGCATTGGTGTGACCACTTTGGTAGATTTGACATTCTCCAAGAGAAGAGTGAGATCGACTGAAGATTGCATCGACGTGACCACTTTCCCAACCACTGGTTGAATAGTCTATGAGACAACATGGTATAAAGGTGCATCACCCCCCCAAAAGGGAGTGGGATCGGCCGAAGATTTCATCAACATGACCACTTTATCAACCACTAGATGAATAGGTTGTGAGGAAACCTCAGAAGACTCAGAATCAGAAGAGCTTGCAGATAGGGACCACAATATTTGTACCTCTAGAAGGCTAGGGAATAAATGAGTAAGGTGATCTCCTTTGCAAAGATTACAAGGAAACTTAGGCTTACATCCTATCCATCTAGGTTTCTCAACATAATCAATGGCCCCAACATGACTAGTAGTGGTTGGTTTCACCTATCCAACATGACTTTCATAGGTTGGTGATTGATTGATAATATGACTCGTAGAGGCTACAGACCTATTTCTAGTATGACTAGCAGTGACTGGACTTTTTCCCACAACATGACTTGTAGAGGTTGGGTGCTTGCCCCCAGCATGACTTGCAGAGGCTGGGTGTTGGTCTTCAACATGACTTGTAGAGGTTGACAACCTATTTCTAGTATGAGTAGCAGCGACTGGATTTTTTCCCCCAAAATGAATTGCAGATGATGGGTGCTTTCCCCCAGCATGAATTGCAGAGGCTAGGTGATGGTCTTCAACATGACTTGTAGAGGTTGAGGAACTATCTCCAACATGACTTGAAAAGGTTGGTGATTGAACTCTAGTATGACATGTAGGGACTGGGTTCATGCTCCTAGCATGACTTGCAAAGGCTGGGTGTTGGTATTCAACATGACTTGCAGGGGTTGACGACCTATCTCCAACATGACTCGCAAAGGTTGGTGCTTTCTTCTTCCTATTCTTCCACTTTCTATTTCGTTTAGAATTTCGGTTACTAGTAGCTATACATTTACCAGGGAAGGTAGAAGGAAGAGGAGAAGACTTTGTTGACAAAGGAACATCAACATGATGCTCATGACATAAGGTGCTTAACTAAGAATCATCAATATCATTAGGGACATTTGGAATAGTACATAACCAAACCGGTAATCCCACATTCAACCCTAGAATGTGGCGCAGACCCCCTTCCCTCCAAAGGGTTGCTCGAACTCCTGGTCTTGGATCATTTAAAGTAATTAGTCGAAGCGACTCTTTGGGTCCCTTTTTTCCTCCTGGCAACCATGGCTAGGACCGTGGGTCTATCCCTTCATGATTCAAACTTTAGGGATATCACAAGCTCTTCCTTTAACTTTTCCTAAAATGTGCTTCTTCGAGTCTCCGAACTCCTGCCACGTGTCTCTTTGGATTTTTTGGCTCCATGATGGTTCAGGTTTCGCGAATTAACAAAACTCTAGGTCTCTTGCTTGCGAACCTCCATGCTTATGATTCCCAAATTCCTTAATTCATTACCACGTGCCCCTCTCGTAATCAGCGACTGGAATCTGTTCACGACTTCGAACTTCGAGACTTCACGTACATCAAGACTTCAAGATTTTTGAACTACGAAGTGTTGAAACACCTTACGGCTATCATCCATGTAATTCCCCAATCTGATGGACTGGAATCGTTCTCTTCCCTCCTGAAACGAATCTTGTCCACTAATTTCAATGGAGGCTCTAGGGACTTCTCTCCTTGAAGAGTTTCCATCACCCTCCCTTCTGAGATTTTGTTCCTCTACTCTCTCTAGTTCCTTTGAACACGTCCTTCGACACTTGGTCGAAATCGCTATTTGTGCACACATTGCAACATATTTTCATCCAAAACTTAACTTCTCCTTGTGGATGGCTTCACACTCCTTGCGACTATTCTCCAACCACTTTTTTCTCTTGGGACTAAAATCATGCTATCCCTCCTAAGATTTAAAATATAAAAACTCTGGCATGCACTCCTTGCATACATACAAGTCTCGTTATCTCTTCTGAGATTTGAGTCAAAACAAACTCGGTCACACAATCCTTCCACTCGCTCAATGAAGAGAACCAATTTAAACTGAATTACCCTTCACAGTGACTCATACATTCAACAATGCAAATGCGGTCATGGATACAAGAACAAGAAATAACAGAGAATTGAAATTAAACAGAAAGTCTACCATTCATTAAGATAGACACATAATAACACACATTTGGGACAATGTTCCTCTATTATATTCATTCAACTTAAACTTACATACATTTAGACAATATTTCTCTATATCTCCCATCTCTTGGCTTATAATGAAAATATACACATTACATTCAGAGCGACTGATTAACTATCTTCTATCAACAACCTCTTCTTGGAAACAATACAAATATTTATACAAAGGGAATCTCTTGAGTTCTTCCGTCCAACTACTCTATGCTATCCTATCGAAATTAAATTCTATCAACTACTTATCATTTATTATAATAAATATTGAGTCAGACAGATAAGAGAGAAAGCTCCAGATCTGTATTGTGATATGTCTCATAAAACAAAATACATTCCTCATCGATCTTACGTGATGGCTCAGACTCCGATCATTAAATATGTTCATAACTCAAAAATATTTGTTAGATATTACATTAATACACCGATCTTTGAAATTCAAAACATTTCAAAATACACGGTAGTGAACCCAACTGCCTCTCACTTGTGCTTTTGCTAGCGATGCTCCTGCATCATACTCCCTTGGATGAAAAATTCATGGACTCATTTCCATGATCTCCTGCACCGATCTTTCGTGCTTCTGGAAATCTGCCTCACCAACCCAACTAGCATATTCTACTGGTCTTCCTTTCCACTTCACCAAATATTCAAAATATGTTTTCCTTCTGGTCTTCTTACCAACTCGTTGATCTATGATCTTTTCCATCTACAGCTTCTTTGCTACAATCATTTGCTTTCTCCATTGGATTTCTCTTCGATCTTCTAAATATCTGGTTCTATATTCCCTATGCAGATACAGGTATGAAAAGTTGAATATGGGAAATATACCCACATCTTCTGGCAACTCTAACTCATAATCATTCTCACCTAATCTCCTCAAGATTTTACACAACCCTATCTTTTTCAGCTTTATCTTATTGTATATTCCCCTCGGGAACCTTTCCTTCCTTAGATGTTCTAGAACTTGATCTCCAACTTCAAATTCAAGTTTTCTCCTATGTTGATCAACTCTGCGCTTGTATTCATTGCTTCTCTTCTTCAACTGCTCCTTGATCTGATTGTGAAGTTCTTGCATCTCTACAGCGAAGTATTTGGCTCCAACGTTTCTAAACTCGCTCTGCCTCAGATCTCTCAATTCTGACACTCCTCTTGGATTCATTCCATAAACTATTTGAAATGTACCTTTTCCATTGATTGTGTTCACTGAGTCATTATATGCAAACTCGGCTTGTGCTAGAATCTGATCCCACTGACTATGGTGTTCAGTGACCAAACTCCTCAGCAAGTCTCCTAAAATTCTATTCACCACTTCTATTTGTCCATCCGTCTTTGGATGATATGCAGAACTGAGAGATAGCTTTGTCCCCAAGTTTTTCCACAACTTCCTCCATAAATGACCAACGAATTTGGTATCCCTGTTTGAAACTATACTCTTGGAAAATCCATGGAGTCTCACAACTTCTCTAAAAAACAAATTTGCAAGATGTGTTTCATCAATGGTATTTTGGGATGGGATAAAGTGTGCCATCTTTGAAAATATGTCCACCACCACAAATATGTAATCAATTCCTCTTTGTGTCCTTGGAATTCCCAACACAAAATCCATGGTTATTGCATCCCAAGGCCTCTCTAGAATAGGCAATGGATGATACAATCCAGTGTTCTGCTTCTTCCCCTTTGCATGTTGAAAAATCTTACAATTGTTCACAAACCTCTTCACCTTTGCTCTCATACCCGACCAATAATATGAACCATTTAATTGGGCAAAGGTTTTTTCATGGTCGAAATGTCTATCTAGACCTCCATTATGCTTTTCCTTCAACAAATTTTCCCTCATCGAGCATCTTGGTATGCACAACTGGAACCCCTTGAACAAAAACCCATCCTGAATCAGATATTTGGGCCATTGGCTTCTTTCTCTGAGCACAGGATTCACACACGCTTCATATGCCTCTCCAAAATCTGGATCACTATGGTACATTTCCATAAGGTGGTCAAACTGCAAGGTCTTCACTTGAAATTCCTGCAGATCCAAAATGCACCTGTTCAATGCATCAACGACTTTGTTAGCATTTCCAGAAATATGTTTAATGACAAAAGTGAAATTTTGCATAAACTCTATCCACTTGGCATGTTTTTGGTTTAACTTCTCCTGTCTGGTTATGAATTGCAAATCTTGATTTTTGCTATACAGAACAAATTCGTTTGGTATGAGATAGTGCCTCCATTTCCTCAAGTATTGAATTATTGCATAGAAATATTTTTCTTATGTGGAGCACTTCTTTTTAGCTTCATTCAAATTTTCGTTGAAATATTCAATAGGTTTATTATCTTAACTTAAGACCGCTCCAATTGCAACTCCACTCGCATCACATCTCACTTGAAATGTCTTTTTGAAATTCGGTAGGACCAGAATTGGTTGTTCTGTTATCCTCTCCTTCAATATGTTGAAGCTCCTCTCAGCCTATTCTATCCATTTGAAAGAGTTGTGTCTTTTCTTCACTGTATCCATCATTTGAACACTAATCCCACTAATTTTTTTTATGAACTTCCGATCGAAACCTGCTAATCCATGAAATCTTCTTACCTCATAGATATTCTTCGGTGATAGCCATTATCTGATTGCTTTCACCTTTCTGGGATCCATCTTTAATTCATTTGAAGAGATCACAAAACCAAAATATACAAGTTATGTCTTCATGAAAGATGAATTTTTTCAAATTAATCAACAACTTCTCTTTCTGCAACCTCCTCATCACCAATGTCAAATGTCTCAAATTCTCATCCTTAGTCTTGCTAAATACCAATATATCATCCAGATATACAATTACAAACTTACCAATGAAATCTTTTAACACTTCATTCATCAGCCTCATAAAAGTACTCGGGGTGTTAGTTAAGACAAACAGTATAACAAGCCATTCATACAACCCCTCATTTGTCTTGAATGCATTTTTCCACTCATCACCTCCCCTCATCCACTTTTCAAATCTATTTTTGAAAAATAGTTTTCTCCACTCAGGCAATCCATCAAGTCATCCATCCTTGGTAATGGAAATTTGTATCTGATGGTGATATTGTTTATGGCCCTCAAGTCCATACACATTCTCCATCCCCCATCCTTCTTTGGACTTAATACAGTTGGCACTGCACATGGACTCAAGATTTCTCTGATCAACCCTTTGTCTAACAGATCCTGAACCTATCTCTTCACCTCCTCATTCTCTTGAGGTGTCAACTTGTACGTTGCTTTATTTGGAAGGCTTTATCTTGGTATCAAGTCAATGTGATGGTTGATACTTGTGATAGGCGGAAATGAGTTTGGAAACTCATCCACTACAATATCAACAAAATTCTCTAACAGGTCCTGAATTTCCTCAGGAAAATATTCCATTGAAGTACTAGTAAGGATAACCCTCAGCTTCCTCACTATACAAAACTACATCTCCTGTTCCTTCTTTACCTCGTTTAGGATTTCCTTCCCACTCATGAAAAGTATGCTCGTGCTAGCTTCATCCTCCACATTATTTTCTTCAATTAGCAACAACATGTGTGTCCTACCATTATTCTCTAAGGTGTATGTATTCCTCCTCCCATCATGAATATTATTCATGTCATACTGCCACAATATTCCCAACAAAACATGACATACATCCATGTGAATCACATCACATAGAATATCACCTCTATATCCTCCTATTTTAGATTCAACCAGGCATTATTGAGTGAATATTGCCTAATGACCTTTTTGCAACCATGAGACCTTATATGGTGTCAGATGTACAGTCATTTCCAGCTCTATATTTTCCACCATCTTCGTGGATACTAAATTATCATTGCTCCCACTTTCAATTATCACCTTGCAAACCTTGTCCTTCATTTTGCAAGTTGTCCTGAACAAATTGTTCCTTTGTGTTGGTTTTTTAGTCTCTAGCTCTTTCTTCAAAAGAACCTTCTTCATCATCAAGGATTTCCCATCTTCTACACCTTCTACCTCAACATCTAGTTTTTTTGCTTCCGAAATGTGACCTTCACCTCCCTTCTTCCTATCAGGACAATCCCAAGACACGTGTCATGTTTTTCCATAGACCTTACTTCTCCTCCTATGCCTCTTCCTCTTCCTCTAGGAAAGGAGTTTCTACCACCACCCTGTCTTCCTCGGGAACTTCCTCCTCTCTCAGATTCACTATGTGATTTCTCCACCTCATCCTTGGGATTCTATTCTTTATCCTGGGCAACTCCTTTGCCTCTGATCAAGCTTCAACCTCTATTTTTTTTACTCTTCTTCCCGGTTATCTTCTCTTCTGATTTCAGTGCAATTTGATATGCATACTCTACTGTTTTGACTGTCGCCATGTTTATTTTGTCTTAGATATCATATCTTAGGGCATTGATATATCTAGTAACTTTATTTGCATCTCTCTATCTCTCTCTCTCTCCAGCTCTAATGTTCAATTTCTAGAACTCCTTTGTTTACTCCTTCACAGTCAATCCTCTCTGTCTCACGTTCTGCATCCTCTTGAACAGATTTATCCAGTCATCCTTGGGAATGAATTTCACCTTTAGTTTGGCTACCATTCGATCCCAACTCTTGATATTTTGTTTACCTTTTCTCCTCCTGTCGGCCTGCAACTCATCCCACCACAGTTTTGCATGTCCTTTTAACCTAGTGACAACATGTCTTACCTTTTTCTCCTCTTCAAATTCCTCATAGTCAAAATAATTGTCCATTTCTCGTATCCAATCAAGAAATTCTTCTGTGTATAAGTTTCCTTCATACATAGGTACATCAATCTTCACTCTGGATCCCAATTTGAAAACCGCTTTCAACAAGCATTCTTCCGGAGCATTCTCAGCTACAACTTCTTCGACCTCTACTTCTTCATTTTCTGCCTCGCTTATGTCTCCATCATCAAGAACTCTCTTTTTTGTTTTTTCAATGGAAACCAACCTCGCACGTAATTCTCTCATCTCCATTTACATAACTTTGTTGGCTACAGGTGGCTCAACATGTCTTCTAGGCGGCATTGTGTTGATGGCTTTGATACCTCTCATCGATATCATCTTACCTCTCTTCCTACAGAAGTCAATGTACTCGCTCTGATACCACTCTGGCACAGAACCTCTTCCCTCCAAAGGGATGCTCGACCTCCTGATCTTGGATCGTTTAAAGTACTAAGTTGAAGTGACTCTTTGGGTCCTTTTTTTCCTCCTGGTCACCATGACTAGGACCATGTGTCTATCCCTTTACGATTCATACTTAGAGGATATATTGATCTCTTCCTTTAACTTTTCCCGAAATACCCTTCTCCGCGTCTCCAGACTCCTACTACGTGTCTCTTAGTATTTGTTGGCTCCATGATGGTTCGGGTTTTGCGACTTTGCGAAAATCTAGGTCTCTCACTCATGAACCTCAGGGCTTCTGATTCCCTAATTCCTTAATCGGTTTCCACATTCCCCTCTCGTGATCAATGGATGAAATCCGTTCACAAATTTGGACTTTGCTACTTCACCTACATCAGGCCTTCCAACATTCTAAACTTCAAAGTGTTGAAACACCTTACGACCATCCTCCACGTAATTCCCCTATCTGACAGTCTGAAATCGTTCACCTCCCTCTTGATACGAATCTTGTCCATTGATTTCAGTGGAGGCTCTAGGGACTTCTCTCCTTGAAGAGTTTCCACCGCCATCCCTTCTAATCTTTGCTTCCTCTACTTTCTCAGGTTCCTTTGAACACCTCCTTTGACACTTGGTCAAAATCTCGATTTGTTCACAACTTGCAACAAATTTTCATCCACAACTTAAATTCTCCTTGTGGATGGAATCACACTCCTTGCGAATTTTCTCCAACCTCTTTTGTCTCTCGTGATTGAAATCATGTTATCCCTCCTGAGCTTTCGAATACAAAAACTATGGCATGTGCTCCTTTCTTACATCAATGCACTACTTTCATACATACAAGTCTCGTTATCTCTTCTGAGATTTGAGTCAAAATAGACTCGTTCACGCACTCCTTGCGGACACTATGCATGCCTTGCACTCACTCAATGAAGAGAACCAATTGAAACTGAATTACCCTTCACAGTGACTCATACATTCAACAATGCAAATGCGGTCATGGATACAAGAACAAGAAATAACATAGAATTGAAATTAAATAGAAAGTCTACCATTCATTCAGATAGACACATGATAACACACATTTGGGGCAATGTTCCTCTGTTATATTCATTCAACTGAAACTTACATACATTCAAACAATATTTCTCTGTATCTCTCAACTCTTGGCTTATAATGGAAATCCACACATTAGATTCAACAACGACTAATTAACTATCTTCTATCAACAACCTCTTCTTGGAAACAATACAAAGCTTTATAGAAAGGGACTCTGTTCCCTCCAACTACCCTATGATATCCTATCAAAATTAAATTCTATCAACTACTTATCATTTGTTACAATATATATCGAGTCAGACAGATAAGAGTGAAATCTTCACATATGTACTACGATCTGTCTCATAAAACAAAATACATTCCCCACCGATATTGCACGATGGATCAGCCTCTGATCATTAAATATGTTCATAAATAAAAAAAACTTTGTTAGATATTACATTAATACAATGATCTTTGAAATTGAAAACATTTCAAAATACGTGTTAGTGCGCCCAGCTGTCTCCCACTTGTTCTTTTGCTAGCGATGCTCTTACATCAGAATGTAAAAAGTGGCCATCAAAGGGACACCAACGTTTCCGGAAAAAAGGAGAAGCATGAGAATTCCATTTTGAAGGGGTTACTTGGTTGGTTTTGTCGGGAACTTTATCCATGAAGATCTTATGCATAGTTTCTCCCCTTGCGGGATCATCCAAGTCCGTAAAAGTCTCCCACACTGACTCTGGAAAACCAGTGGTATAAAAAACAACGCCTATAAAGAGGTGGCTCCACATTTCTAAGGAGAAGACCAAAAAGTCCTCACGACTGGCGGAGTGGGATTTCTACCACCTTAGGCTAGAGAACCAAAGTAATGATTGACTAAATAACTATGGAAAACTAGGGAGCATAGAGCACACACTAAAATTTTCCTAAAGATAAATCAAGCAGTCGACTAACTAGTGGGAAGGACAGTTACACCAATCGACACTAGAGAAACTAACCGATGTAAGTGAAAATCGAACACAGAAGAAGCCTCTAGGTATACTCTATGAAGCATGATCCAACTTCCTCCCTAATTACCCTGGTATACCCCCACAGTCACCTGAGTAAGTCCCTAAAATATGGGAAACTAGGTTGCCAACTCGTACCCAGTTACCATGTGGGTACATTCGATAATCGCAAATATCGTAATGAGTAGGATAACAAATCTAAAGCAGTTCAAGGGTATTGAAATAAAATGGTATGGAAGATAACAGAGGATATCGAATGGATTCAAGGTCCATGAAGCTTCGTAGGAAAATGCAGTTGGTATTGTTCCCAAGAAGCACCCTCAATATACAATCCCCACTATGTTTAGTCTAGCTTTGGAGGGGTTATCTCCATTGCCTTTCCTCACGTGACCTAGTGTTTATCCCTTGTGTTAGAGGGGGGTCATGAATAACTCTTATGAGATTGGAATTAAAGCACTCCCTAACTTAGACTCCAATGTTTGTTCTAAAGTGGCCTTGAAGAGTTTCCTCTTCAAACCTAATTCAAGTCCCTAAAACAAAAAAAACTAGTTTTTGAACCCTACAAACAAAAAAGTCTAATGTATTTTAGATTAGGATTTATTTTTAAGGCATTATTTACACAAAGGGTGCAGTAGTGCAACTGATGTTGTTAAGACTCTTGCAAAAAAAAATGAAACTTATAAGAACATTGGAAAAGAAGGACTATTTTTCTTATTTTTCTTTTGAAATGCTTTCAAGATGAGAAGAAAACACAAGACTATGCTAATTTATTTTTCTTTTTCAAATAACAATGCAAAGAAAATGTGAACAAAGAAAAAGACCTAAACAACTAGGATATTTTTTTTTCTTCCAATCAAAGAATAACTAACAAAAGATGATAAAAATGCTAGTAAACACAAGAATGTAGGAACAAGTAAACCAAAACTTAAACCCAAGCTATGGCTATAGACAAAGACTCTAGTTGATTCAGAAAAGTCCTGAGAAGTGTGAACTTCAATCAAGAAAGAGGAAAACTCCCTTTTTATAAAAAAACTTTCATGAAACAAAGATGCAGGTTGTTGCATCGGTAGCCTACTTATGTACACGGGTTGTTTACTGTGAAAAGAGCGTATGTACACGAGCCGAACCAAAACAAGGTGCATACACCTCTATGTCTTTTCAAAAATACAAAAGACGAGGCAGTCTTATAGGGCCGAGACAAGTGGTATGCACCCTGGAGGTGACCAGAACCCCTTGACAAAATCAACAAACTTGACCGAAACTAGAAAGAAAAAAAAAACCAATCAATCATCCCAAAACCCCCTAAAAAACCCTAGAGAGATCCCCGGTATGGTTGCCAGTTCTACTAGCGGGAAAATCCCCCCTTTAACTACACTAGGGTTTAAGATGTAGACAAAGCGAATGATTGTATAAAATTCAATGTATTTTCTACTCTTCCCCAAGCATACCAAAAGAAATGAAAATAAAGCAATAATAGAGAAGATCGGTAACTATACCTTTTATCCGTCATCTAGTGATGATCTCCTCAAGCTCTGTAGTTCCAATGATTTCACGTCTCCTCCCAAGGATGACGTGCATCCAAAACTAAGAAAACAAGGATTACAAGCATGCTATTCCATTCACGAGTTAGGGTTAGATATCAAATTCTACGTATAAATAAATGAAAATACACAAAACATCATCATTTGGGACAAGGAAAAGAGATTATTTATTCATGAAACAAAGACTGAAACTTACAATTTGTGTCGACCATTGTTTTGCAAACCTGGTCCAGTCTCCTCTTTACAATGCTCCAATTGCACCTTCAATATGCCTCTTCTCTCAATCTTCTGATCACCTCAAGGTAAGGGAATGGATTGAATGGAGGAAGAAAAGGATGATGAGGGAATTCTGAGGCAATATGTCACAAAAGATAGAAAAATATTGGGCAAGGACGACAAGTGAAATTGGGAAGAGTTTCAATGTTCTTATGCCTGGATGTAAAATGAGACCCCAACACCTCCTTTAATATGACAAAAGGATGGTTATTCGGTTGGTTGACGGGCCATAGCAGGTGAATTGGCTGGAAAACCTCCAATAGCCTGTGCATTTCACTGAATTCCTTACAACTTTTGCAAGCATACGCGGGTTGTTTAGTGTGCAACAAGAGTATGTAATCGGGTTGTCTATCATGCAACAAGCGTATGTATGTGATATGTAGTGGTGCAGGATTGTAAATGCTCTAAAAAATGGTTTTTTAAGAAGAGCTCCTCAACAGTGCTTTGGAAAAATATGCAAGTAAGAGGGCCAAGTCTGTGTATGCGGGGATAAGGCATTTTAAGGCTATAAAAAAATTTATATAACATCAAAGGTTCATTCACTCAACCATGAAATATACACAGGCATATAAAACACATGAAAAACAAAAATAAAATAACATTACCCAAATTAACTAAGAGATAAGCAAACTCAGACATTTGGAAGAAAATCTCTTATATTATATTCCTTCAGTAAAACATTTACAAAGTGTTATTGCATCTCTCAACTTATGTTATTTATAAGATAACAAACAAATCCAACAAGATAGCGAATAAACTCCAACAAACTCTTTCAATATTAGATTACATACATTTATACATGGAGGGGATTCTCGAGCCTTCCTTCCGACTACTCTAGTGCTTTCACATCAAAATTAAAGATTCTACAACTAAGGCTTATTACAATAAATGGATAATTACAACTCAAATATGATTTGATGCTCAATATCTATAAAATTCTATGGCTAATTAAGGTGATTACAATCTCCTTCGCTCTTACAAAATGACTCAAGCCTCAAAACATTGAAGGGAATTTAATTTCAATACTTTCAAAATAGTAAAATGACGCCCTTTCATTGGGATCCAAAACAATTTGAATGTGCATGGTAGATGTTGATTTTTCCTCCGCTTGACCTCATTGAACATTGATGGTGATTTTCCTACAACACTCCCCCTTCCTCTCTACAAATATCTCTCTCTCCCTTCACTGCCCCTCCCTCTCTTGACCTTTCTCTCTCTATCTATCTTTAACTCCTTCTCTCCCCCCATCCCTCTCTCTCTCTCACCATCCCTATGACTCTCTCTCTCTATATATATTTCTTTCTCAATACCCCCCCTCTTTTTTCCTTGCCTTGACCCTCTCTCCCTCTTTCCTTGTTTCCATATCTTTCTATCACCTACTCTCCCCTCCCTCTCTCTCTCCATATCACTCTCTACCTCTCTATATCTCTCTATCTCTATCCCTCTCTCTCTTCATCCCTATCTCTCTTCTCCCTTTGACCCTCTCTACCTCTCTCCTTATTTCCCTCTCCCTCTCTATCCCCTACTCTCCCCCCTCTCTATATCCCCTCCCTCTGTCTCTGCCCACTTTCTCTCTCTCTCTCTCTCTCTCTCTCTCTCTCTCTCTCTTTCCCTCCCTCTCTCGCTCTCTTTCAAATGTAGTCATGCATTTCTCTAACTTTTTATTTCAATATCTCCCAACATTTATCTCTCTTTCACACTCTCACTCACCCTCTCTCTCCCCATCTCTCCATCCCTCCCCTTATTTCTCCCTCTCTCTTAAACCTCTCTCTCTATCTCACTATATCACTGACTTTCTATCTCCCACTCCCTCTTTCTCTCATCACTCTTACCCTCTCTACCTCTCTCCCTCTTTCCCTCTGTCTCTCCCCCACTCTTTCCCTTGCTTGTATCACCCTCCCTATTACCCATGATTTTGGTCAATCTTGATGATGTATTAATGATGTTGTACTCAGGCTCCTCATAAGAACTTTCTCTTGAGAAAAGTGACATTCATCTCTTCCCAGAAAACTTACTTTTGAAGAGAGTTCGCAGGTTGCTAGTATCCTAGGGTGGGAGAATGACCCATTCTCGCAGGCTGCCTTAAGCTAGGGTGCAGACTTCTTGCACTGTGCTACATAGCTAGGGTGCGATCTTGTTTTAAGGCTTGGAAAAGGATGAATTCTCGATGGTTCTAGAAGGGAATCTTCTAGAAGAATGGGTTGGCATTCAAATGGTTATCCTTTTATTGGTTTCCCTGATATTGTGGGATCATTCTTATCCAAGTAACCATCTCATTCTCTCCTATATATTGATGGAATTCTCATGGAAAAGGTTACGCAAGATTCATTGGAGAATTGGTGAAAGAATTGTGTGAAGGACCTAGCTTGAACAGGAGCTTGGAGACTCTAGCAAGTCTATCAAGAGGATTTGATCTTCTTCATACAAGGATTGAGCAAGTGTGTGTCTTGGAGCCAAGAGCCACCAAAAGGAAGTTTGCGACATCAAGGCAATCAGGTTGTATCTGCTACTTTCAATTAATATGATACAATGACATGTCTTTTTCCCATAAAGTCATTCTCACTTTATTGTGTAATTCCTTGATCATACACATAAGTTGACAGTTGAATATATTTTTCTATATTCACTTTGGTTGGTTTGTGTTGTCTTGGTCTTGACCTCATGAGAGCACCAGAGTGAAGTAGGAGAAACATAGACCCTAGGAAGCGATACAAAGGTATGTTACTTGTTCCTTCCTACTAGCTAATTCAATGGTCATAACTTAGGGAAAGAGTCATGTCCTGTCCTGTTTTGTTCTAGATCCAGGTGGATCTAGGGAGATTTGTTAGTGTCTTCACCTACCGATTAGTCCGATAACAAAATTGGTGACTCCACTGGGGATATAACCCGTTTTCTTTATGGTTTTTGGTATTTTTCCTTGGCCATTTTCTCTTGAATTACCTTTCTCCATTCATATCAATCTTCGAGTCTTCAGGATACCCTGATAGACCCTCTGGGTCCAGAGGCCTCTTCAAATTTTGTGTCTTTTTCCAAAAATTTGATTAGTTTAAGACATTCTCACACTGCACTCCATAGTGGCCTACGAGAATATACTGAGTTCGCACCCTGCTTTTAGGTTCAGTGCGAGGTTCTCGCACTCTACTCAAAGCTCACCTGCGAGAATGACCTATTCTCGCACTGTGTAATACTCTCAGCCTGCGAACCCTTTTTTTCAAAATTTTGTCTTTAAGGCTTTTGCATGATCAATTGCCCATATTAGTATAGGTGCCTAAGAAGAGTGTTTTGGACCATTGGTTGATGTTTTCTTGTCTTCGTTCTTGTGCACGAACAGTCTTAGGAAATCAAGACTCTTCCTGTCCATTTTTCTCGACTTTCGTTTCTTGACTTTTCTCTGCAAAGATATATTCTCTGATTTTGGAATCTTAGTGTGCTTGCTTGGTTAAGAACCGATGATCGGTTGAAAGTTGAGCTTCTTTGTCTTTATCATTTGCTCATTGTTTGAAAGATCACTTTGCTCATGCAATTGAAAAGACTAGTTTGGTTTGCTTGATTTTTTTGTTTCCATTGAAAGATTGGTTTGGGTTTTTATGTATTTCCTGTTCATTAGTTTTTGGTTTTCTTCACTCTAACCATAATGGTGTAGGTCCTTTTTGAAAAGTGAACAAACATTTTTCTTTCAAAATCATTTTCGTCTTCGAAAGTATTGAAAATCAATTGTTGAAATTATTGAAAAAGAAACAATAGAGAATTGTTATTTTTGCATGACTTGTTGCAATTGCATTTTAAAGGAAATTGTGTCTTGTAGTTCAAGTTTGATCCGGAAAACTTCTCTTTTCCTCCCATACATAGAATTCATTGAACGAAAATTGCTATATTTCATTCTTATCCATGCATCGTTGGGTCAGAGTCTCATACAACATTAGTTTCATCTCCGCTTCCTTTGAGTAACAACAACTCTTAATAACACTGCGTAATTGTAAAATTTAACTAGTAACTCTTTTCTAGGGCTCTATTACACCAACATTTGGCTAGGCTAGCGCTTTGGAATAGGTAGAGAGATACACTCTCCAAAGCACAAAACACACAATAGCATCTTGTGTTAAGGAGTGTTAAATTCCATTTACAACATCTTGTCCTAGGAAGCCCTTCTCACACAAGGGTCAAACACAAGGATGCATTGATATTGACAGAGTTACTCACCCTGCTTTGTTGATATCGGTGTAGAGATTGCACATATTACGGGGGTCACTTGGAGGTATACCCACAATGGTGAGTGGAAGCCTTTTGAGTTGATTTCGGGCTAGATACCCTGCCATTGCGTGTGGATCAGACTGTCGACTGTCCCCCCAGGATTTATTTTTGTCGGTGATAACCTTAGCAACCTATCTTTCTAGGGTCTTACACAAGGTGATTGTGAAGGGGAAAGTCTTCACGGTACCCGGAATCAACGTTGTCTAAACTCACTCGGGCTCCTTGGAGGGTATACCCATGATTATGTGTGGGAGCTTGCACCGGGGTTTAAGTCCGTTAAGTAGGTCGTCAGCATAACTTTTCCACCCTCGCCCAGTCCCTTCTCGTCTTATTGTTGCGACGTTGGATTTCATCACCAACTAGTGACTTTGGATTAGAAGGTCTTCTTTGTTTGGTGTTGCTTCCTAGATTTTTTTTACTAGCGCGTGTTGTTTGTTTACCAAATTTGACCATATGATTTTCTTCATGAAGTTTGTCACTCATTTACAATAGCTCCTCCACGTCATTCACGTAGAATGTAGGGTTTATCTCCAGATCATCTGGAAGGTTCTCAACCCTTGCCTACAAGTTCACCTGAGAGCTCTCCTCAGCAGAGTGATGTCCAAGACATTACCATGCCACAAGTGGAACGAACTGACTCTCTAGAACATTTCCAAATTACCAATACTCGAGAGGACTTTCGACTTCACCCCAATTCTGAGCGATCATTTATGTGATTGAATTCTTTTGGAGACTTAGTTGTTACATCTTCTGGATCACCAGTTGGACCCTTTCCAGTCATAGAAGGCCAAGATCCTTTTTGGTCTATGGGTGTTTTTCGATGGGACCTTTTTGGTCCAGGCTCACCTGTGATTTCCGAAATCACTCCACCTGTGATTTCCGAAATCTCTATTCTAGAGACAGTACCATTTACTACTGCCTATAACTTTCTTAGTATAGATGCCCCATGATCGGACCACATCTTGACCATCCCTATAGAAATGGCCCATCATACAGATTCTACAAGTGTTCACACCGGGTTTACCGCAGTTAGTCTTGCCCCCATCAGCACACCACGAACGCCCAACGTCACCCCAACACTACCACCTGGATACCGTGTGTTGAATGCTTCCATTCCCACTCCTATGCAAACCCCATCCGGCTCTCCTGGTGGTCCTTCTTATTTTGGACACTCTCTTCCCAGTTTTATTATGACACTCCCTCAATTTCCTTTTGGAGGACCTTCCTCATCCGCTACTGGTAGTCTTAATCCTAGTGGCACTATTTCATCATTCACACCAAATTACCAGATTCCCTTCGGTGGACAATTTCACCAAGGTGGCATGAATCAACTCCCTCTCAGTGGGAAAATTCCTATTGGAACGCAAATCCCAATTGGAACACAACCCCCAATTGGAACACTGCCCCCATTTGGAACACCACCTTCAATAGGAGGACTGACCCCACCTTATGGACAAAATATACCTCCGTCCTTGGCCCAGTATTGGAATCATCTGATACAACATCCTCATCAATCGACTGGGGGGCAACAATTTTCGACTGCATTTGTGATACGCCCTAGTATGGGCCAACCATATCTAGGTTCATTCAATCCTATTTGGGGTTCGACTGCTCAAACTCACGTCCCTATTCCAGGGTACAATCCCATGAGCTACTATCCTCTTCAACCACCATCGAATCTGCCTAAGTCTTGACATTATATGTAGACTGCTTATGGTCCTACTGGTTTGTCGATGGGGCTTCCTCCCCAAAGCCACCAATACCCGCAGGTGAATCGACAGTTACCCTTTTTGGCCACTTTGGATCTTCCAGATTTGTCAAGGATTTTAAATGATCCAATTCGTCACTCTCCCCAATGGCTTTCTATACTAGCCAAGCTACCATCGGACATTCCTAAATTTGACGACAAAGCAGGAGAGGACCCGAACAATCACGTTATGAATTTTCACCTCTAGTGTTCATCCAACTCGTTGATGGATCACTCTATTCGTTTTCATCTTTTTCAACGAACCCTCACGGGTTCTGCTGCGAAGTGGTATATAGAATTACCATGAGGTTTCTTCTCTGATTTCGACACCCTAGCTATGGATTTCCTCACACACTACCAGTTACTGATCTGTTATGAAATGGGGACCGAGATTTTGAGTTCTTTCAAACAGAACAAGGCCACTCATATATCCTATCACATTCATGAGTGGCGACGGAGACGACGTCTCATTAAACTCAAACTCCCCGATCAGTTGCTGGCAGAATGGTTCACAAAATCATTTGTGAACGACATCATTCGTGACATTGCCATCGGTGGAGTAGTCACGGAAGAGCAGGCCATAAGTCATGCTCAATAATTTGACCTCATTTACTCGCAAATGGGTACCCTTTCTGATTTACTACCTGACTTACCTTGTCCTTCCACTTCCGCCACTTCAACAACTCCAGTTGCTTCGCATGCAGCCGAAGGTGTGATTGGCACTTTTCAGGACCAACCACATTCTGCCTTAAGCACCAACCCCAAACCTGCTTCTTCTAATGTTCAAAATGCTCCGTCTCCTACCCCTCCCACCGGCAAGACTTCTGAGGTAAATGCAGTTCAATCTACCCCAGTCGATAAAAACAAATACAAAAAGGGAAGGGGTAAGAATAAGGAGGACAAAAATACTTCTCAAGCAGAGTGAACCAAAACTACACCTGTTGATGATCGGGATAAGTGCAAACCTCGATACCCTTGTCTTATCTGTGGTTATGATCACTACATGAAGGATTGTCCACGACACACTGAGGTCACTAAGTTCCTTCAAGGAGCTCCAAAATCACTTGCTCCGGCCATTTTGTCCCAACCCTTCCCGTCTCAACAATAGGCTCAGTTGGTCATTCATGACCAACACTCATCTTCTACTACCTCTTATGTATTGATGTGTACTGGCGATTCAAAGCAAAATGACATTGCCCTCACCACTCGAGCCAAAGATTATTCTCCCTCTAAAGAGAAGGTTGATGACCTACCTCCTTCCTTGGTACAACCCTCTCCCACGACTCCACCTACCAACAGTCATCTTCATCTTGAAAGACCGAGCCTCGATAGTGTTCTTAGACCCCCCCCAAAGGGTGTCATTTGGAAATCGGCTTTCAATCCACATGCTCGCGCTGCCCAAAACTACAACATTGTTGAAGATCTCGCCCAAGCACCTTCTGCGATGTCATCCCTCAAAGTCCTTCAAAGTTGTCCCACACAACGGAAGGTACTGTTGAAAGATATCGGTGGAATCGACCCGACGGATACAAATTTAATAATTTTTGACTTGGAAGATCACATTCCAAGGTTACCCCCTCAACTTGCGTTCCAGATCCAAGTGATTGTCTCTAACAAAAAAAATTGTCGAACTGTTATCGACGAGGGTGCCTCGACATGTGTCATGTCTCTTACTTGCTGGAAATCCATTCGCTCTCCCTCTTTGAATGAATTCCAGAACACTCTCAAAGCCTTCAATGGATCTGGTTTTAAGCCCTATGGTGTCCTTCCTTCGTTTCCCATCACGTTAGAAGGAAAAACGGTCCAAGTCGAAGTGGAAGTCTTCGACGCTCCCCTTGATTACAATCTTCTGCTTGGCCGTAGCTAGATCGATTCCATGCACGCAGTTGTGTCGACCCTTTTTTGAGTGGTACGTTTCCCACATCAAGGGAAGGTAGTCACTGTCGACCAATTAGCCTTCTTTAACTCCGACACCCGTACTGGCAACGTACCGTTCATCGCTAAAACCCCACCGGGTTATGAGAACGTTGGTGTAGGCCTTCTCAAAGACTCTTCGTTAATGGGTACTTTCCCCATTCAACCACCCGATGTTCCATGCTCATCCATTGCTTCAATCAATATGATATCCACCTCAATTCACGAACTTCCTGCGTCTCACGACCCCTGGATAGTACCTAACCTTGGATATTATCTTCGTTACGAAGACGGAATGTTGTTAAGTCTGGTCGAATCCTCCTATCAGGCCATTCAATAGGCAACACCTTCTACCCCTTCCCTTGGTGATTTGTCTCCCGATCCTTTCCGTGTCATTTTTCCCACTGAGGAGATGATCATGTCTCTCATGGAGGACACCCCTTCGGATGATGGACATCATCGTTCCATCCTCTTTCTAGAGCAACATACCATTGAGAGCTACCAACAGATATACACCCCATCGACCGTTGTCGTCATCTCAACCGTTCCTGGGTCCACACACGATGTGTTTTCTGAAGGGAACTTAAGTAATATCTCACCCACTATTCCCCTCGACATATCCGTCAAACCTGGGATTGTCGAAAATGTCCATATAGGAGCTTCGTATTCTTCTGACGAAGTCATCACCTAAACATCCCTTTTCAAAAAAAATTGTGATATCTTCGCCTAGAGCTACGAAGAAATGTCGGGTATCAACCCCAACATTTTGATACATGAGATCAAGACATACCCTGAGGCTAAACCCGTCCGGAAATGCCTTCGTCCAGTTCACCCACGTAAAGCGGCTGTTATCAAGCTCGAAGTCGAGAAACTTCTTTAAACCGACTTTATATATCTGGTGGCTCTCACTGAATGGGTTTCCAATATTGTCCCGATCGACAAGAAACAAGACACAATTCGTGTATGCATTGATTATCAGGATATCAACAAAGGTTGTCCCAAAGATAAATTTCCTACCCCCTTCGTCGATCAGATTGTCGATGATTGCGCTGAAAGTGAAATCTTCTCTCTAATGGATGGTTTCTCCGAGTATAATCAAATCAACATTGTTCCCGAGGATCAACATAAGACTGCTTTTATTTGTCCTTGGGGTACATTTGCCTATCGGAAACTCCCTTTCGGTCTCAAGAACGCTGGTGCAACTTTTCAACGCGCTATGTCTTATGCTTTCCATGATATCAAGCACATCGTGCAACCATATCTGGACGATTTACCCACTCACTCAATGTGCCAAGTCGATCACCCAACCCACCTCCGAGCCATTTTTGTCCACTGTCGGTTCTACTATATACGTTTGAATCCTCATAAGTGCATTTTATGCGTGGAATCCAGCCGCCTTCTAGGTTTTATCGTTTCGTGTCAAGGGATATGGGTGGATCCTTTAAAGGTTGAGGCAATCCTTAATCTTCCTCCTCCTTCTACACTTCGCCAGTTACAAATTTTGCAAGGGAAAGCAAACTTTCTTCATCATTTTATCCCAAATTACGCCGAGATAACTCATGGATTTACGTGGTTACTAAAAAAGGGGTCTGAGTTTGTATGGGATACCACCGCCAACAATTCTTTCGAAGATTTGAAATTGTCCCTAACACGTGCTCTGCTTCTCTTTCCCCTCGATTATAGTCGCGATTATTTCCTCTACTTTTTTGCCTCGAATTACACCATTGGTATGGTTCTCATCCAAGAGGATGATGCTAACAATGAACATGTTATTTACTACTTGATTCGAAGTCTAATGCCTACCGAAATCAAGTATTTACATGTCGAAAAACTGGCCTTGGCTGCCGTCCAAGCCATCCAATGCTTCTAGCACTATATCCTCTCGCACAAAACTACAATGATTTCTAACTGGAACCCTATGCAACACATTCTCACACGTCAATTGATAGGGGGAAAATACTCCAAATGGATTGTGATACTACAGGAGTTTGAATTGGAATTCAAACGCGCCAAGTCTAAGAAGTCCTTAGTGTTTGCTGAGTTGATATGCGACTTTCCCTATTCTGAAAAGGAAAATATAGCAGCTGATTCATTACCTGATGAATCCCTTTTCCTCATCAGCACTGAAGATCTTTGGTATGGTGATATCATTATATATCTCCAAACCTAGAATTTCTAGCCAACTTTGTCCAGTACTGACCGACGTCGAATACGATACCAAGCTCGTCAATATATTATCCTCGGGGATACTCTTTATCACCGGGGGATTGACTCTATTTTTCGACGTTGCCTCACATTCGAAGAGGCTGAGAGAGCTCTGAATGACTACCATTCTGGAGCTTGTGGTGGTCATATGTCTGGGTATGCTACTTCCCAGAAGATCTTATGAGCAAGGTATTTTTGGCCTTCTTTATTTAACGACTGCATAATCGTCGTTCAAAAATGCCATGCTTGCCAGACCAATAATAACAAGATACGGTCTCATCCCGCTCCTCTTCACCTTGTGGTCTCCGTTGGTCCCTTTATGAAATGGGGGATCCATTTCATGACATGTCACTCCCACTCGGTCGGGGGGCATGGATACATCATTTTAGCCATAGATTACTTTACAAAATGGGCTGAGACGATGCCGACATTTGACAACACTGGAAAGACCACAACATTATTCATTTTTAATCACATCATAGCTCGTTTTGGTGTTCCCCAAGCTATCGTCACTGATCACGATATCCACTTTAGAAACTTCATGATGTCTTAACTTACTGACAAGTTGGGTCTTCGCCATGAAAACTCAACACCCTATTACCCACAAGCCAATGACCAAGTCAAAGCAATTAACAAAGTTCTCATAACTATGCTCCGACGAATGATAGGGATTCACAAAAAAAGTTGGCACACAATGTTGTTTTTGGCATTGTGGGCTTACCGGACATCCGTCAAGTTCGCTACTAGGTTTACACCTTTCCTATTAGTCTATGGTTTGGAAGCCATTCTCCCGATTGAATGCGAGATACCCTCTTTAAAACTAGTTGTTGAACTCCTACCAAACACTTCTACTGAAGAAGAATGTCTATTGTATCTTATGCGATTAGACGAAACTCGACGTGATGCTACCCTAGTTATAGAATCTCAAAAAAAATGTGTCAAGGCCCAATATGACAAACATGTCAAGCCTCGTGTTTTCTCCGAAGGAGATCTCGTTCTCCTCTATGAACAAGATCGATATATGCTAGGAGATGGAAAATTCGAAACTATGTGACGAGGTCCTTATATCATTAGATGAGTGTTGGAAAAAGGGGCCTATGAGTTAGTAGATTACGATGGTATCCCTTTGAGTGAACCCAGGAATGGGTTGTACTTGAAGAAGTACTATGCATAAAATAACCTGTGCACGAGTACTTGTATTTTTATTGTATCATACTTCTTGTGTGTTACTGTACCTTGCTTTTGTCGTTATCTGGTCTCTGCCCTCATGTGACGTTGTGTTTGATTTCCAGATGTCAGAGTCTTTGCTACCCTACATTGGCTTCGCTGATGGTGCTAGCCGTAGTACTCAGAACCTTTCTTTCGCTGCATGGGAAATTTACGCCCCTACAAAAGAACTTGTCTCCTTACGAGGTGTATGTCTCGGCCATGCGACCAACAATATTGCAGAGTATAGCGCCGTTATCAAATTGTTGGTTGATGCTATCTTGCTCGGAATCCATCATTTGGTTGTGCAACTCGATTCACAGCTTGTAGTACTACAGTTAAGTAATGTCTATACTACTCGAAGTCCTACTTTGTTACAGGTGTATTTGTGAATTCACCTCTTGGAACGTTATTTTGATTATATTGAATATCAACATATTCCTAGATGTCTAAATACATTAACTGATGCATTGGCTAACTATGTATTAGACAGACATTTGGATCATTTATAAATCAATCACATCAATTTTCACACAACACAAGATAAACCGGTAGAAGTCGTCTGTATATATAACGATCAAATGAGTTTTTTACAAAAAATTTTGTCCGAAGACAAAAATGTCAAAATCTACAAAGTGACATCATGGATGACATTCACGGTAACACACAACTTCCTGAGAAACCCTACGGATCAGTCGACCAATGGACTCTGACACTCCTACTGTATGACGCTGGTAACATCGTGGAACCTCTCCAAGAGGCATGTCTGGAATATCTGCTGTCAAACCCTCTAGGTTTTGTTCCACTGCTTGATAATCCTCGACGTCCCATTGTGGCACTGGCGCTACCTCTCCTCTCCACTGAATAGGAGAAGTACCAAGAGGTCGGTAAGGTCCCACATTTGTGTCATCAAAAATGAATTTTGTATTTAGTCTTTGGACGAACATATAAAAACATTTGAATATGATAAAATTCACAAAAGCATTTAAAAAGAAAAAAAATTGTGTACTTCTTACCAAGTTCCCCCCACTGAGCACCCTCAGGTAGGACTAAGTCTGTATCTCCTCGGAAATCCAACCCGACATAAGCATAATCGTCGACCATCAGCATCTGTGGTCGCAACCAGTCGAAAAAGGTATCAACATACTTGATAATTGGTCCCGCTACGTGCCGGTCCATGAGATGACACCATCTTAGCATTCTTAGATCAGTGGGAGTCGGTAAATTCCACTCAACTTGCATCCTCATTAAAGGAACCCTCTCGAGAAATAAGGACACTAACAAAGACCTGTATCCGAATTTCTTTAGGTCGCTTCGTCTGCATTTGGTCAACAACTTTTTCATGCTACGAATCACAGTGTCTGCCCAGTTAAAAAACCGACGCTCGGTACACTCTATGGCATACTGAAAGTAACTCTGGAGTGCCATGTGAGGAGCGGAGCTCCCAACCATCCGAGCAATGGTGAACAAGATAGTATGGAGGGTCAAATCCTGTACTCCCCAAATAGCTACTTTCCCTTTCTTCCTCTCTGCCTCGAGAACACAGTGTAAGCGACAGTACTCACTCATGGGCAGCCCACCACCTCTGCTACCAGTCAGGCTCACGTGGTACCCACGCCATGACAGTCCTGTCAATAAGTAAATGTCCTCAATATCTAAGGACAATGTGTGAACCCCTACATGGAATACTTGCTGATCAGGATCCCACATATGTACAAGGTACTCTAATAACTTGATTTGGGTCCTCATGCCCAGGATACAAAAGTACTTCAGAAGACCATAGTTTCTCAAAGTGGCAATTGTGGGCAGATGATTTTCGGCAATGGAATTATCTTCTTCGTGCTCCCTTTCGCACCATTCCAAAACCATTGTGATGGCCAAATACCTGCATAAGAAGCACAAGAAGAAGATTAATAACTCTATTAATAAACTGGTTCTCTTTCATTGAGTAAAACTTCAAAAATAATTTATTCTTTGTGATTCTCGTAGGTTCCCTTTAGGCACAGTGCGAGGTTATCGTAGGCTACTATCGGCTCACCTGCGAGAATGACCCATTCTCGCAGGTCCCGTGTATCTCACCTCCGAGAATGGATGAGTGCCATAATAAACCCCAAAACAAACTCAAAATGATAGTTTTTGCCAATGAAAATGAAAAATTAAACCATGAAAGAGTAGAGGACAAAGTTCCTACCTCACTGCCACTGATGGTTCGTCGAATGGATGCTCGGAAATCGCGCAATCTGACGCTGAATTTCGAGGGTAAAAGAGGGGTTTTGGGGCTCAAATAGTGGTAAAGTGAAAATGATATGGTAAAAAGAGTTTTTACTTCTTTATATTAACTTTTACCATGTCATTGAATTTTTATAAATATTTATTTATTAAAACCTAATCCCTAATGCCCTTTTGAGTGTAACTTTTGCAGGCGTAACGACTTCGATGTTCATGTACAGGGATGCAGGCATGTTTTTTCTTCTTCATCGCATGTTTTGTTTGTTTTTTATGGTTTTTGTATAAAACCTTGAGTTGAGTCTTTGTCCATTCTCACGCTCGAAAATACATGAGAACGCAATCAAGCATACTTTTATCACTTTTTCGGGCTCAACAAGGTTATACAAAAAAGGAACCCCCCTGGAGTCCTCTTTAAGCTCTTTTCAGACTCTCTAAACATGAAAAGATAGTCGAGCGACCTTGGTATTTTCACGCTCGATAAAGTATTTGAAGAAAGTGTACAGTGTGCGATAATTTATCTCTTTTTCAGTCTCATCAAACCATTTTACGAAAAAGGAACTGGGAGAGTTCTCTTTTAAGTGTTTTTCTAGACTCTATAATCATGGAAAACCTTCGAGTTTTCTATCTTTGGACTCGTTAAACAAACATCAACAAAACCGTAATGGGACCGAACCACTCCTTCTTAGGGTTCGTTAAACATACTCCGAAGGACTTATTTGAAGGATAAGCTTATATCAACAAGCATATGTTATCCTCCTCAAGTTTGCGTAAAAATAAAGAGGTACTCGCCAGAAATGGTGGGGGGAAATTTGGGAAAGGGATATGTTATCATAGTCATATTGATTGGCAGTAAGTGTCACTCTTGAACATGACACCCCCTATTCATTATTTGAAGCTGGTTTGGGAAATCCATTTGTCTCTCATTCGATTTGCTACAAGGTAATACCCCGTGTCGTCTCTGAGTCAATGCTGCCAAATCATTGGTCATGTCGTTCATATGTTCAAGAGAAGTTCCTCTGAAACCTCTATTGAGTCGACCATCTGCAGTTGTCCATTCTCTCTGTGTCGGCCTTCCCTGTGTCCAGTCCAATTTACATCATACTCTGTTTCACCTTCAAAATCTGTTACTCATTTCATGTCATTGATGGGGGAATACATCAAGGCCCTCCTATGATGAGTTTTTTTCCATCGACTTCAGCTCATTATCCGGAAACAAGACTTAGAGATTCGTAGGTACCTTGGAACTTGCATGCCTCAATGGCAGGTTTCCTCTCTTTCGATAGTGGGTTTAAATCATTGACCCCTGATCGAAAGATTCCATTGGATGTTCGACCTCAACTGATTTATTCACATTCAAAGGATTGTACTAGAGTACCTTGGGAGTCATTGACATTGATGGTGATTTCCCTCGCACTTGTTAACGGTTTCATCAATGACCGGTAATCAAGTGGTTTCTACCATGTTCGACTTCAACACATGTAATCACATGGTTAGATTCATACTTTTGGGCGATGATATTGAAGACCCTGGATATCATCTCTTGGTCCAGGTTGTGATGGAATATGTATAATCTGCGACACATAGATCCACTGTGTATGTCTCATGGCTATGTCGTCTCAATTTGAATTTTCTCTCATAGATCCACAGTGTATTCTTGGTGGCTATGCTATATTTTGATGGCATGGATCCACAGTGTATGATTGGTGGTCATGATCTATGTCTACAATGTCATCCGTCAATGATATGAGTATGGGAATGACTACCTCATAGTTAATATATATGATATTCTGTAGATGCTTCGTTGTTCGCAGGTTTCCGATTAGGTGTGCTCCTGGTTTCTGACACACACATGCAGTTCACAAAGTATTTCGGTTGTCACTGATTCCGGCCTCATACTTTGGGGGGCATTCTATTACCCATGATTTTGGTCAATATTGATGATGTATTAATGATGGTGTACTCAGGCTCCTCATAAGAACTTTCTCCTGAGAAAAGTGACATTCATCTCTTCCCAAAAAACATACTTTTGAAGAGAGTTAGCAGGTTGCTAGTATCCTATGGTGCGAGAATGACCCATTCTCACAGGCTGCCTTAAGCTAGGGTGCAAACTTGTCGCACTGTGCTGCATAGCTAGGGTGAAAAATTGTTCTAAGGCTTGGAAAAAGATGAATTCTCGATGGTTCTAGAAGGGAATCTTCTAGAAGAATGGGTTGGCATTCGAATGGTTATCCTTTTACTGGTTTCCCTGATATTGTGGGATCATTCTTATCCAAGTAACCATCTCATTCTCTCCTATATATTGATGGAATTCTCATGGAAAAGGTTAAGAAAGATTCATTGGAGAATTGGTGAAAGAATTGTGTGAAGGACCTAGCTTGAACAGGAGCTTGGAGAGTCTAGCAAGTCTATCAAGAGGATTTGATCTTCTTCATACAAGGATTGAGCAAGTGTGTGTGTTGGAGCCAAGAGCCACTGAAAGGAATTTTGCGACATCAAGGCAATCAGGTTGTATCTTCTACTTTTGATTAATATGATACAACGACATGCCATTTTCCCATAAAGTCATTCTCACTTTATTATGTAATTCCTTGATCATACACATAAGTTGACAGTTGAATATATTTTTCTATCTTCACTTTGGTTGGTTTGTGTTGTCTTGGTCTTGACCTCATGAGAACATCGGAGTGAAGCAGGAGCAACAGAGACCCTAGGAAGCGATACAAAGGTATGTTACTTGTTCCTTCCTACTAGCTAATTCAATGGTCATAACTTAGGGAAAAAGTCATGTCCTGTCCTATTTTGTTCTAGATCCAGGTGGATCTAGGGAGATTTGTTAGTGTCTGCACCTACCAATTAGTCCAATAACACTCCCTCTCTTTATTTCTCTCTCTCTCTCCCTTCTTCTCCCATCCCCCCTTCTCTCTTACCCCTACCACCCCTCTCTCTCTCCCCTCCCTTTCTCTCATTCTATCTCTCTTTTTGTATATCACTCTCTCTCCCTACCCCTCTCTCTATGTACCCTCTCCCTTTCTCTCATTCTCTACTTCCCTCTCTCTATCCTTCTCTTTTTCTATATCTCTCCCTCACTCTCTCTCTACCATTATCTCTCTCCCACCACTCTCTCTATCTCTTTCATTCACTCTTTCTCACTTTCTCCCTATCTCTCCTCCCTCTTCCACTCTCTCCCCCTCTCAATATCTCCTTCCATATATTTATCTCCCTTATCCCTCTATCCTTCCTCCCCTCCCACTATCTCTCCTTCTCTCTCTCCCCCCCTCTCCCTCTACCCATCTCTACCTTCCTCCTTCTATATCGTTATTTCTCTCTATCCCCCCCCTCTCTCTCTCTCCCTCTCTCTCTCTCCCATCTAGAATTATTTCCCTCTCTCCCTCTTTCTCTATCCCTATATACCCCAATATATCTCTTTCTTTCTCTCTCTCCATCCATCTCTCTCTCTCTCTCTCCCCACATCCCTTTATCCCCTCCCCCCTCTCTATCCCTCTCCCTTACCCCCCCATCCCTATTGCCTCTCCCTCTGACTCTCTCTCTTTTTATCTATATCCCCCTCTCTTGAGAAAAATAGATTGATAGAGGGGGAGAGAGAGTGATATTTGGATATAGGGAGTGCGGGAGGGAGGGGTGGATGAGAGAGACATAGGGAGGGAGGGAAGTATAGAGAGAGAGAGAGGTGTGTGTGTGTGTGTGTGTGTGTGTGTGTGTGTGTGAGAGAGAGAGAGAGAGAGAGAGAGAGAGAGAGAGAGAGAGAAAATGGGTGGGAATAAGGGGGCCTAGAGAGGTAGACAAGGACAAAGGGAGAGAGAGAGGGAAGGAAGAGTGGGGTATAGAGCGAGAGGGGGGGGGATTTATAGAAGGGGGGGGGAGAGAGAGATAGATAAAGATGAAAAGAGATACTTGATTCAAATTTAGAAAGAGAGAGAGAGAGAGAGAGAGGTGGGAGAGATAAATGGGTTATAGAAGGAGTAAGGGGGAGAGGGGAAGATGGGGGGGAGAGAGAGAGAGAAAGAGAGAGAGATAGTGGGAGGGAGAGAGATAGTGAAGAGAGGGAGAAATATATGGAGGGATAAAGAGGGGGGAAGAGTGGAAGAGGGAGGATATATAGGAAGATGGAGAGAAATGTGTCTAAGAGAGAGAGAGAGAGGTGTGAGAGAGAGGGGGGTATAGAGGGGGGATATATAGAGAAATATATATAGGGAGGGAGGGAGAGGGATAGAGAGAGTGGTAGAGAGGGATAGAGAGAGACAAAGAGGGAATGAGAGAGAGGGATAGGTGAGATAGAGAGAGAGAGAGAGAGAGAGAGAGAGTTCGATAGAAAGGAAAATAATGATACATAGACATACCACAAGAGAGAGGGGATAGAGATAGAGATAGATATGTAAAGAGAGAGAAGGGGGGAGAGTGGGGGAGAGTGAGTGAGAAAGTGAGAGATAGAGAGGGAGAGAGAAAGAGAGACTGAGGGAGAGATAGGTGTAAATGTAGGATGGATAGGGAGGGAGGTAGGGATAGGGGGAGAGAGGGGGAGATAGAGTGAGAGGTGGAGAGTGAGATGGACAGATAGAGGGATAGGGTAGAGAGAGAGTGAAGCAGGGAGGGAGAGATTGGTAAATAGAGATAGGATGGGAGTAATGGATAGAGAGAGGGAAACAATGATAAATGGAGAGAGGTGAAAAATGGGGGCAAAGGTTGAGTTGCAAGAATGAGGGTGATATATAGAGAGAAGTTTAGAGAGAGATATGTATGAGAGGATACAAGGATTTTGAGAGAGCCGGGGAGAGAGAGGTAAAGAGAGAAGGGGGGAGAAATGGGAAGGAAAATATATGGAATGGGAGGAGAGGGAGAGGGAGAGTGCGTGTGAGAGAGAACAATAGAGGGAACGAAGGAGAAAAGGAGGGAAAGAGAGTCTGTCACTTGGGGGTGATGTAGGGAAGGGGAGAGAGAGAAAGAGAGGAAGGGAGAGAGAGAGGTAAAGAGAGAGATGGGGGAATAGGTGGGGAGAGACAAAGGGAAATATGGAGAGAGGGACCAAGGGGTAAAGTGGGGAGAGAGAGGGAGATGGGGAGATTATTCCTTTTGTGCTTCTGTTAATATGTTAGGGAATTTAGATAAGATGAATCCATTTATCATTAAATGTTGGAAGGTTAAAAAATAAAGAAGACAAATGGTGATGGGGAAAAAAAATAGAAGTGGAATCCATTCCAGAGAATTTAGGTCAAATGAGTGTTGGAATATTTTGTTGAAAATAATTCCTTTTTCAACTATGAAATTCTTGTTAGCTCAGAATTGGATGTTGTTTTTTCCATACTCTCTATATTTCCACACCATGTAATAGGGGTGGACATGTTTTAAATTCAATACTAGGAAATACTTGAGGGAAACTTTTCATAGGGTGTGGGTATGGGGTCCCTCTAGACTCATTCTAAAAGAATGGGCCATCTCCTTCAATCCTACGTAGGATTCCTTTTCCTCGAGGAAATTTTGGGAGATTATTTTGAATATCGCATTGGTCATTCGAGAGGAAGTGATTTTGATTTCAATTGGAAATAAAATTGGGAAATATTTGAGTTGCTAACCAGGATAGGAAATGAGAACAAATAGAATATTTGAATGGGTACAAATTGAGGTGGAGTTCAAAGAAGGGATCATGGATGAGATCGAATTAGTGTGGGGATTTTTCTCATGGATGTGTAAAATAAAATACTAGAGAGTCCCTTTTCGATGCTTTGGATGTCATGAGGTTGGTCACCTGCAGGTTCATTGTAGGCGACTCCTGTCACTTTTTCTTCCATTTCAATGTTTTTTGAAGTGGATGCTGGAGACCATGGATGAAGGTTGCAAAAAGGTGGTGGACATGCCATTTTGATCTTGAAGTGGCTCAAATTCATCTCGGTGCAAGGATCTCGGTGTCCTCCCTTCCACCTCCTTGGGAAGATAACTTTAGTAATAGTATTCCCTCTAAAGTGTTTATTCATGATCATGAAGTAAAGGAGTACCCACTTGAAGGTTTATATTCTTCCCATTTCATCACTTTCCATAAGGTTCCACTCCATGCTGCTGAAAGGTCTGGGCATGAAAGGTTTTTTTCTTCCACTGTGGGGGTTAATAAGTTTGAGTGAAGGTTAGTTTTTTGTTCATCCACTCTCTTGGGGGGATCCTACCTAGCTAATGGTGAATCAATATATCCTTCTGAAGGGTCAGATAAAAATCGCATCCCCAATATCTCCCTAAAATTTGACTATTTGTTAATATATAAAGTTATAAAAGGTTTGGATTTGTAGTAGATATGGGGTTTGGCCATGGATAAAGGTCTAGTTGGTCACGTAAGTAGGATATATTTGATTTATATAGAAAAAAATAATGTGAGGAAATAAATTAGGAGTGGGAACCAAACTACTATTGTTAGATCCCTTAGAGTAGGGAAGGCCCAAGATAGGAGTTTAAAGTGATTATTCTTTTCTATAATGTTGGAGGGATAGAGGGTGCCAAAAAAAATATAACCTTTAAAAGGTTTATTTAGGTATGTAGGCCAGTTTTCAATATGATTAAGGAAACTATGAGCAATGGAGATAAATAAGTGGAATCCTTTTCAAGCCGGTTAAAACATTGGAATTTTTGTTCTATTGATTCTGCAGGTCTCTCTGTAGGTATTCTTTCTTCTTGGATCCCATGATATCCACCCCTTTCAACATATTATATAAACTCTATAAAAATGGTAGATATGGAAGATAATATTCTAAATTGTTCTTTCATAATGATCAATATTTATGGGTCATACGTTGACCGAATTCAATTATGGGATGGGTTAAGTGACTTTGATTTTTTGAACTCCAAAAACATAATCTTGGGAGGAGACATAAATCCCACTCTCACTTTAAGGGAGGTTTGGGGATATTCCCCTTATTTATATCATCAAGGAAGTTTTTTTCTCATTGGATAGAAAAGAACCATTTGATTGATTTGGATCCCTCCAAACTGTCTCATACATGTAGACATTGAAAAAAGGGTCAGAGGTAGTAGCTAAAATACTAGATAGGTTTCTTATTTCATAGGAGTTTATTGAAAAAGCATGTTTTTTGAAATGTAGAGTAGAATTTGTGGGTATCTCATATCACATACCTATTTTGGTGGACATTGTAAAGAAGAAACCTCGACCACCTACTCCAATGAATTTTAACCACTTGTTGCTTAGGGAAGAGGGTTACAAAAGTCTGGTTTTGTCAATGTGGTCTCTGTTGATAGAATAATATGGTAGGTCATTCATGAAACAATTGGTTTTCATATTGGATAAAATTAAAAGAGTCACGATATCTTGGGAAAATCCTTTAACCAAAAATCACATCCCCAACACCAAGAGGTGGAAGAAAAGATAGGATCATTATTGATTGATAGGAAAAATGGTACCTTATCATGTGAAGATGAATCAACCTTATGTGAGTTAATGAAAAATAAGTATGAATTAATATCACGTGAATAAATAAAATGGTGGTTTAAAGGCAAAGTGCCATGGTTTAAGGAGGGTGATATAAATACTAAGTTTTTTCACAAATTTGTAGTCTACAGAAAGTTAGTCAACACAATTTGGAACATGATCGATCTATATGTAAGGATAGAATCCTCCTTTGATGATAAGGATAAAGTTGGGAAAGGTTTATTTTCCAAACTATTTAAATAATAGACATGGTGACCTATTAATGAAGGTATAAAAGTCCTTAAGCTATTTCCAAAATCCATCTCGGAGGAGATAAATGAATATCTTATTCCATATATTTAGGAAAAGGAAATCCTTTAAAATTTTAATTCTTTCCAAAATAGAAAGATCCCAGGACCTAATGGGATTACTATTGAGTTTTATATAGGTTTCACTTAAATGTTAAAACTATATTTTCTGAAAATGGCACAAGAATCCAAAAATTCCGATATGATGTGGAGTTCATTTAACTCAACTTTCCTAGCCTTAATCCTAAATAAGAAATATATAGTCTCCTTTGAGAAATTCAGCCCCATATCATGCTATAACCTGATTTACAAATTAATAGCAAAGATAATCACAATTCTCCTTAAGCTTATTCTTAGTGAAATAATATTGAAGGAGCAATATGGATTTATTTTTAAAAGACAAATCCACGATGTGGTTGTGATTACACAAGAGGCTTTGCATTATATCAAATACAAAAACCTCTATTATATTGTAATGAAGCTTCAACTTTTCAATGCTTATGATAGGGTAAGTTGGAATTTTGTCAGGTTATATCTAATCCAAATGGTTATGAATTTAAAAACGATCAACTAGATAATGCATTACTTAGAGTCTTCCTACTTTATTGTACTTATCAACAATTCTCCTTTAGTATTTTTCAGACTCTCTAGACATTTAAGTCAGGGGAGTCCTTTATCACCCTTCCTTTTCCTCATTATTGTTGACATTCTCAACATGCTAGTCTAAAATGCTTGGAGGAGGGGGATCTTAAAATGTTTAAAAATCACCAGTTCTGAAATTCTTACTCATCTCCTTTCCCTTGATGATGCTATTATTTTTGGTGCAGGAACTTTTCAGGAATTGCATGCCTTGAAGACGATTCTAGAATATTTTTGTATGGAAATGGGGACACAATTCAATCTACTAAAGTAAAATATGCTAGTTTTTAATATGCAGGTGGAAGTATTGGAGCAACTTGATAATTTTCTCCCTTATGCACATAAAAATCTAGAGGCAGGTCTCGAGTATCTAGTTTTTGAGATAAAACCCAACTCTTATCATCATGAAGACTGGTTATGCCTAACTAAGAAAATTCAAGCAAGGGTATCATCATGGGCTCATTGGTGGATTTCTATAGGGGGGAACTAGTTTTGATCAAATTGATTCTAATCAACATTCCTGTGTATTAGACGTCAATAACCAAAATTCCAAAAGGAATATTATTAGGGATAACGATATTTGTTTTTCCATTTTCTATGGGTAGGTTGAAAGGGCTCTTGGGGGATTCCCCTAGTAAAATTGTTGAAATTGGAAAAGCCAGAGAAGATGGGTGGATGGGGCATAAAAATTTCTTTTTTGGTTCTATAGGTCTTTAGTGATAAAAATATTGTGGATATTAATACATAATAAGCTTCTATGGGGTAGAGTGATGACATTTAAATACTTATTAGGAATTTATTTCATGGAATGGATAATAACTCCAAGAGAATTGACATCTAATAGCTCTATTTGATGGAAGGAGATGAATGGTTCCTTCCCATTATTTGGTGATTGGTTAATCTGGTAGGATCATAATGCAGAAAGAATTAGGATTCAAGAGGACCCCTGGGTGAATTTAGTTATTGGTCATAAAATTTTCAAGGATTTACTCCTTCATATACATGGCCAAGGTATTTTTTCATTATGGGACACTTTATTGGGATATCAAGAGTCATTTAGGAGAATATTTTGGAAAATATAATATTATTTAAGTCTTAAGAGGGATAGAACATTAGAAGGGGTGGATTTTACAAGCATGTTTAACACTTCCATCATCAAGTTACAAAAGGAGGAAGAGGATAACTTGTGTTGGGTGGGAAAAAAAATTAGGCTACTTCACAACAAAGCTTGGATGCTTAGTGATTGCAGAGGAAGAGAAAGATAGAGATTTTTAGTGGTGGTGGTCCTATGTATGGGGTTCCAATGCCCCTTTAAATATGCATATCCTTTCCTGGTTGATCCTAGAAAATAAAATTATTACCTGGGATAATGGTGTGAAAAGAGGATGGATAGGTCAAAGTATATGCATTGTTTACATGGAATAAATGGAAACAATGCAATATTTGTTTTTTTATTGTTATTACACCCAACAATCAAGTCAAAATATTGGGTCCTTTGGTAAGAAATTAATATTATTTTCATAAATATTTGGTTTCACAAGTCCTTCTGGTTCTTAGGTTTATATGAAGGGTTTTATTTTTTTTTATTATTTTTGGAAAAAATATTCGGCCCGAGGCCCAATATCCAATTATTTAGACCAAACATTGAATCCCAAGCCAAACACTAATTACCAAGTTACATGCCAACACAATACAAAAATCAACGCCCAAGACCAAGTGCCAAGCCAAAGGTAATATCCCAAAAGGGGTTTTTCTTGTGCACAACGCGTCAAATGAACAAGGGAGTGCCTTTGTATATAAAAACCAAAACAACTATTCACCTGAAGCATGTAGGATATACCCATAGATCAATAAGAAAATGAGCCAAAAAAAATCAAACCCTAATGCCCAAGTGTTAGATTGAAAAGGTTTTATGTCTGTGTGTCGAGCAATGTCAATGATTAAGGAAACTTTTCCAAGTCCGAAATTTCATATATCATGCCATGTTTTGCAGTCGACAACATCCACACAATGCATCGAGGAAAATATGTATCCAAATATTGTTTAAATATATGGATGTCAAGGGTGTAAAGCATAACTAGATATGCATTTCATTTCCTTAGATATCATCACCTCGTGTTTTGGAAGGTTTCGATCCTTAATCATTCACAAGTTTGAACTAGAAGCTCAGGAAAATGCATTATTGGAAGAAAAACCTTCATTTAAGAAGCCATCTACCATATCAATGGAGAATTTACAATCATTACTGGATCTTGCTTTGCAAAATTTTGTTATTGTATCAGATCCCTGTCATGAGGACCTTACATGTTGTGTGGAGAGAACATCATTTCCATCTAAACTAGATATTCTTAAAAGAATGGAAAATTTCATGCTAGACCTATACACTCAAACGAATTCTTTAGAAGGAGACAAATCCAATTATGAGAACTTTATTCAATCAGCTCCAATAAACATTACTAGTTTGGATACATTCACCCTCAATTCCAAGGTGCAATGGCCCATGTCTCTAGTTCTATCAAGAAAGGATCTTACAAAATACCAACTTATTTTCATCCTTCTTATCCACTACAAACATGTGGAATGCCAACTTTGCGGGACGTTGAAAACTCATCAGAGTACGTGTAGTATCAACTTATTGGGAATAAAAATTTCTATATCTTATGTGCTTTGCCAAAAACAAAATGTTGCAATTTATGCAAAGTCTGGTGCATTATATTACATTTGAGTTTCTTGAGCCCAATTGGCATGTTACATATGAGAGGATGCAAACCACTAAGATCATAGATGAGGTGATGAAACACCACAGTTATTTTCTTGATAGATTCCTCAAGGAATGCCTTCTTCTTTGGCCATAATTTTTACAAAAAGTGGGGAAGTTGAAATTCATATGTCTACAATATGCAGTAGAAATACAATGGCTGATACCATCAATGTCCATGCCAGAATTAGTTGTTCCTAATGTCAGTTATTTAGACAGTGTTTTACTCAAAGAAATATCAAACAAAGGAGAAAACAAAAAAAGATCTACGCATAGGGCCTAGACAATACGAGCATGGGAATCGATGGATGCTACAATGTTTAAGGCTACTCTTGGGAAATATGAGGTGGAAGTCACCAATGAGATGAAGAGTCTAATCATTTTCTTAAGAAATTGTTCACGGGATGAACCATACTTAGCTCAATTATCTCAAGGTCTGCAAGGTCTTCGAAATGATTTGTAAATCAACAATGTCTAATGTTATAGCCAGTGGAAGTATAGCATTTACACTGCCCACATATGAGATAAAATATGTTGTAGAGCTTCCCTTGCACCTCATATTGGGAATGAATTATGGAGTGGTAAGTGTGCACTTTTTCTCACTTGGTAGCATGGTTAAAAACGTTTTTAGAGTTTGTTAAGGAGAAATTTTGCAATATCAAGCTAGTTGGAAAAAAAATATTTCGTAATGAACTACTCCACACTACAAAAGTGTTGTAGGTGAATTTTTGTAGCAAGTTCTAGGAGACTATGAAATTACATAGTCATAATAGGTCAGAGGTTATTTGAATGCCATCTAGAATGAAACATGCCAAATATTTAGGTGGACAAGATGGACAAGTGTTTCATCATCAGATCATGTAGCTTGAAACATTTTGAATGCATTAACTCGCCTAGACAAGATCCTACAAATTAGGAGTTGGTTATGTTTTATGTTGTAATCTTTTGTAACTTCAAGATATCGAATCCTAGGGTTTGGTAAATATGGTATTCTATATATGATGAAGAAGACAATGTTAGGGGGGTTTTGTTTTGAGACTTGAGAGAGAGCTTGAGTAGGAAGAAATCTATGTCTGCTCATTTGTAAGCCTAAGGGAATTTTATGATGTAGTTGTTAGAAAAAAAGGATCTCGGAGAAATACAATAAAAAAAAATGCAGAAATAAAACAAGAAAGATACAAAATACAATAAAGACACATATATGCTTGGTTCAACCAGTGTGGGATACATCCACCAGAGAAATTGCCAGGTCCTTCCTTTTTATTATCTAACAAATGAATGGATACAACCTACAAAAGACCTGTTGCAAAGTCCTCTTCTTTCTCTCACAATATCCTCTCTAAGAATACAATATTCACAATGATACACAATTGCAATACATTTCCCTCATAAAGGAGGGTTTCCTTTTAGGGAAAAAAAACCTAGCATAAATTATATCGTCATATCTGCGACATTATAATGAACAGTACAAGGAAAATTTTCCTTTCAAAGGATTGCTTTCCCTTGAACCCCCTAGTTGGGGGGTTCAAGGGAAAGCAATCCTTTGAAAGGAAAATTTTCCTTGT